>SNQJ01S0026581.1:70447-119270 GCA_010110895.2 Picea sitchensis
TCAACAACTTTCGAAACCATATAGCTTTGCAGCTAGCAGAAGATGCGGCAATGTACTCTGCTTCTGCTATGCTGAGAGCAATATTGTATTGCTTCCTACTCTGCCACGAGATCATGGTTGATCCCAAACTGAAACAACATCCGGAAGTGATTTTTTTGTCAACAACGCTTCCTGCCCAATCTGCATCAGTATATCCACTCAATGTGAAGTCATGATCTCCATCATAGCTGAGACCATAATCCATTGTACCTTTAAGGTACCTCATCACATGCTTTGCAGCCACTAGGTGAACACGTCTGGGCTCTACCAGAAACTGACTCAAGGTGTTCACTACAAAACAGATGTCTGGTCTGGTGTTCATCAGGTACATTAGCGATCCAATAATCTGTCTATACAATGTGGCATCTATCAAGTCTGACGAAGTATCAATCAATAGCTTCAGCTTCATTTCCATGGGTGTATTCATGGACTTACATTCTAGCATGTCGAATATCTTTAAGATTTCGACTGTGTTTAAGGAAGATCCTTTCTGGACTCTGCCATACCTCAAGACCTGAGAATTAATGCATTAGCCCAAGGTCCTTCATTTCAAATTCTGCGACAAGTCTCTTTTTACATTCAGCGATGAGCTTTTCTTCTCCAGTTAAGAATAAGTCATCCACATATAGCAGTAATATTACTGGCTCATTATCCATAATTTTTAAGTAGAGATTTGAGTCTGCTTTACTCTTGGTAAAGGCTAAGCTCGTCAAGAAACTGTCTATATGGCCATACCAAGATTTGGGAGCTTTCTTCAATTCGTGTAAGGCTTTCTTCAATCTGCAGACATGAGACTTCCTATCTTCAACCTCAAATCCTTGGGGTTGATCTATATACACTTCCTCTTCGGTGACATCATTGAGGAAAGTTGTCTTCACATCCATCTGGTGTAGCTTCCACTTCATCTTAGCTGCAAGAGCTATGATGGTCCTGATCGAAGTGTATCTAGCTATAGGAGCTAATGTCTCTTCATAGTCAATGCCTTCCTTCTGGGAAAATCCACGAGCGACAAATCTTGCTTTGTACTTCTCAATACTTCCATTAGCAGCATGTTTTATTTTGAAGAGCCATATGTAGGATACCCCATCTTTATTCGTCGATCTAGGAACTATTTCCCATACTTAGTTCTTCATTATGGATTGGTATTCCTCTGTCATGGCATCTTCCCATTCTTTTCTCTGAATGGATTCTTCAGAGTAGGTAGGCTCTTCATCTGGGAGATCACATATCAAAGCCGTGTAATTAGAGAATGGCTTTGGTCTTTTCACCTGTCTCGAGGTTCCTTCTGGAACAACATACTTCTCTCCATCTTGAATAATATCTCTTGCCCAAGCAGGCTTTCTTCTATGGGAGAAGGTCATTTGAGGAGGTTCTTGAACTTCTGTTATATCATGGTCTTCAGGAGTCTCCTCAACAGGGGAAGTTACAACTTCCTTCTCTGGTTCTGCAGCTCTGGGAACTTCCCTCACGGATTCTACAATCTTGGGATTTACAGGTTCCTCTTCATATACTTCTTCAAGTTGGCATCTTCTTGATTTCTTAAGTGTTGCTTCTTCATCAACAGTCACATCCATGTTGATATCAATGTGGCAGTGACCGGGTATGTAGATTTTGATGGCCTTGGAGACCTCACAGTATCCCACAAATATTCCCTTCTTTCCGGAGGGTTCCAACTTGTTTCTTTTCTCTTTTGATATGTGAATAAATACTGGACATCCAAATATTTTGAGATGGCTTACCTCTGGCTTCTTTCCAGTGAACATCTCTTCCGGTGTCTTGAGCCCAAGTGTGCTATGGGATAATCAGTTTTGCACATAAACAACTGTCATTGTTGCTTCTTACCATAAGCACATAGGAAGATATTGATCATGGATCATAGTCTTCACAGCTTCCAGTATGGTTTTGTTCTTCCGTTCAACTACACCGTTTTTTTGGGGATCTTGATCCCAACATCTTTGCAGATATTCACAAACTCTTTTGAGGTATATTCTCCTCCATTATCTGACCTGAGTATCTTAATCTTCCTTACAGAAAGGTTTTCTATCAAGGCTTTGAATTCCTTGATATTGTTGAACACTTCAAATATATCCAGGTCTTTTATGAGAATAATCATTTATGAATGATACATAGTATACATACCCATTAATGGAGGATGATGGCATTGGGCCACGCATGTCTGAATGAATGAGTTCCAGTACTCCTTCTGCTTTGTTTCCTCTCTTTGGAAAAGGGTTTTTGATATTCTTCCCTTGCACACATCCATTGCATATGCCTTCTTGATCAACCTTGAGTTCTAGTAAACTTGTGACATCTTTGCATATGTATGCTAGCGCCTTGTGACATAGTTGATGTGAGCTAATCTTCTAGAGTTCACATGGATTCTTCAATAGCGTGGGTCATGGCAGCTTCTGAGTGACCCTATAGCTTATGCAAGTCACCTTCTTCTCTTCCAATGATGATTGCTTCATTTACGGTCTCTCCTTTAGCACGTTGCCTTCTACAACCTTCACTATAGCTTCCTCATGTGACCTAGAGCAAGGTCAACAAAACAACAAGCAAGAATAATATCCTTCTTGATAATATAAATAAATAGCATGAAAAAACATCACAGTAGCTCCTTTAGAGATATCACTTATAATTTATCTGATGCAAAGATTAAAGGTAAGGAATACAATATGAAATGAGGTCAACACTCTCATAGTGTTGTGACCAAGCATTCTTCCATGGCAACCTGGAGCCTTGTCCTCAAGAATGAGTGCTTGCTTTTCTTCCAGGTCTCCTTCACTTAAGTGACAAGTGCTTTCTTCAGCCTATCTTCTTTACTAAGACAATATGCTAACTTGACAAAAGGTTAGGTTAGAGGATAAGCTCTATGATCAACTTTCAATTCTTTTAATAATTTGATCATAGCTTCAACATGCAACATCGATAATGTCGTGACAAATAGATGTATATCAGAATAATCACACTTGGGTTGCATCATTCCTCTGAATGTGTTGGATCTTGAGATCCTTCTGGGTCTATGGCAAGAGATCCCTTCTCCTACAAATACCCGTTAGGTTTTAACCATTAAACATATGTAAGTACATACCTCTGATAGCATTTGCAGGTAGTAGCTCCATCTGGTAGCAACAATAATCATTGCCAACTCTTGAGAAAATTTCAAGGGTGATTGCAATTGGTTCTACGGCTGCAACTGCAACTGGTACTGAGACTGCAACTGCAACTGCAACTTAGGGTTTTATGAGGAAACCCTAATTTTTCAAACTTTGAATTTTGAAATTTTGATCCAAGGGATAAATGCACTGAGCTGAGGCGAGTTAGCTGGTGCAGTCAAAATTTCAAAAATCCAACTTTTACACCCTCAAACTTGATCTGCGGATTTTTGGACTGGTGCTTCTTCTTTTATGGTACTTCTGGTACTCTGGTACTTCTGGTACTCTGGTTTTCTGGTACTTTGTGAAACTAGGGTTTCACTTTCCATGAGATCTGGCCACTAAAAAGGTGCGCTCTAAGTGTCAAATGATCATTGGGGGAGGGCGCAACTTTCTAGGTGGTTTTGGAGCTGAAAAGATTCACTTTTGAAAAACCCTAATTTGCAGGTACTGCAACAGTGATGTTTTTCTCTTGAGAAATATGCTTCCTTCAGGTTGGCTCTAATACCATGTTAATGTTTATGCCATTATTATAGTTCTTTGCATTTCAATAGATAAGAGCAACATAAGAACACGATCACTAAGAAATACACATTCACAAGAGACACAAAATTTATCCTGGGAAACCCTCTAGGGGAATAAAACCCAACAAAAACTTCCTTATCATAAATTGCCAATACAATGTCAAGAGATAACTCAAACCAATACAGATAGTCCTATCCAAAATATGCGTCACTCTTCTCCCTCTCTCCTTTGCCGGTAATAGATCAGAACTTGTCTCTCAAACTGAGCAAGTGAGTTGTGTTCAAATGAGGCGCTAGCCTCCTTTATTTATACAAGTTTTGGCATGTGTGAAGTGTCTCTTCACTGGCAGGGCCGAATTCTTAATGTGGGTGGGTAAACCCACCTTTATTATATTTCTGGGTCTTCTTATTAACTGTTGGGGCCAACTTCTTATTCTTCCTATTATAATTGTCTGTTGACCAATCTGCAAAAGGGGATTTGGTCCTAATACAATTACCGACATGATTAATCCACAATGGGGATTAATCCTATAAATAATATATCAAATAATAATAAGAATACTCTTTGCAGTTACATTATTTCAACAGCTCTGACCTGGTCCATATTGTCTCCAGGGTCTTTTTTTTGGGACTTCTCTTCCGACATGCTTCTCTATGGTGGAATTTCATGCAGTTATCTGGACATTTAGTGTTTCTTTCAGGATTTCTCTCAACTCCTTATTTTGTATACTTTTTTGTGGCTTATCAGCCAGCTCGTTGGCCTTTTTTGGATTTTATTTTCTAATCTATGTTTCCCATGTTTGGTATGTGCTTAAAGCACCTACAAAATGTAATTTGGTTCTCTTCGGATGAATAGAATTGCACTTTTTCCCGTGGAAAAAAAGTAAATGATAATAATAAATAGTTTTTTATTATCCAAGGGATGCATCCTTTCATGGATGGTCACCATATGTTCTCTATATATGGAACACTCATCATTGTAATAATATATCGATCACATCTCATATGAAGAAAAACAACAAAAAATTCATAAATACAAAAGAAGGAAGGTCATCCAAGAGAACAAACTCCAAATTAAGAGTTTGAAAGGTATGTAACTTGCAATTGGCATAACTTTTTATTGGAAGATCTATTTGTGGTGATTCAAGATTTGAAATAAAGAGGAAAAAGAGGAGTATTATTATTTATATTCTACATGAGTCCAAAAAATATTTCAACACCAATTAAAACTCATGGAGTCTCATCTATAACTCAAGAAGGAAATGAGTACATGCATAACAAGTTATCCAAATTGGAGGAACAACTTAATTACTTGAGTGCTAAGTAAATAACAAGGGATGATTTGGTAATATCACAAAGAAAAATTCAAGAAATGGATGAAAATATGAATGAGAATAAGAATGACATGAAAATAAATTTCAATGACATGAAAAATAATATGGATGAAAACAAAGTAGAAATTCAAAAATCCATGGAAGAATTGCAAAATTCCTTGTCTTCCGTGATCTCACGGGATCTAGATGAGAGAAATCCTAAAGGATATATAAAAGTGAAAGGAATTCATGAAAACAAGGGTAGTTTTCAGGTTGAACAACCTATCGATAATAAGAAAATTCCTAAAGGAGATATCAAAATGCAAGGAACTCATGAAAATAAGGGTAGTATTCAGGTTGAACAACCTGCCGATAATAAGAAATTTTACAATGGATTTAAATCTAATAGTGAAGTTAATTATGATGGTGGTCCTGAATTCAATCTGGCCAAGATTGAATTGAATGTGTTTAATGGAACAAAGGTCTTTACCTGGGTGAACCAAATAGAGAAATATTTTGAACTACAGAATATTATGGATGAAAAGAAAAGGATTCACATAGAAACCTTATGATTTGATATAAAACCATATCAATGGTACCAATGGATAGTGAAAAGGTATCCCCATCTTTATCATTGTACTTGGGTTTTATTTACAAGAGACTTAAAAGCACAATATGGGAAAGTTTGGGAACATGACTACTTCAGTCAATTGACAAGAATCAATCACTTAGGTGATATTGAAGATTATAATTCAGAATTTTAGGTATTGGCCACAAAGGTGGGTGACATAAGCGATGAACAATTGTTGCAAGCTTACATGGGTGGATTAAAAGAGGACATTAAACATGAGCTTTTCTTAAGAAACCATAAAACTCTTATGGAAGCTATGCAATATTCTCGTCATATTCAAGCCAAGAATAAGGCTACACACAAGTCTACCAATGGAGCATACATAGGAAGTAGAGATCATTTTGGGGCCCATAAGAAAATCGTACCTCAACCAAAAAGGTTGAAACCTCAAAAAATGGATGAGAGAAGAGAAAAGGGATTGTGTTTCAATTGTGACAACAATTACAGTAAGGGGTATAAATTTAGTGCGAAGAAATTATTCTACATAGACAATGAAGAGGAAGAAGATAAAAAATTGGAACCATCATAAGATCTAGAGATAGAAGAGACTACTCCAATGATATATTTTCATGCATTGGCCGACATCAATATTCCACAAACCATCAATATAGAAGGATATATCAAAAAGAAAAAGGTAAAAGTATTGATTGATTCTGGTAGTACCCCTAACTTCATCAATTGCAAACTAGTAAAAGATCTCAATTTCTTTGTATATACAACACTAGAGTTCCAAGTAATGATTGCAGATGGAGGTACCATAAATTATTCTGGGAAGTGTCATAGTATTAATCTCAATATGGGGGAGTATTTATTGGATAGTACCATGATTACCATCAAAGTGGGTGGTGTTGATGTTGTATTAGGGGTCCAATGGTTACAATCATTGGGAACAATGACCATTAATTTTCAACATTTTTTCATGATATTTTCTTCACAAGGAAAGGAAATTGAGCTTAGAGGTATCCAAGGGAAACCATATAAAGTGATAAGATCTAACAACATGAAAATTTTACTCAAAATGGGACACCATGGTCTAATTCCACATTTTATCTCAATATATGTTAAAACATCTGTATCCTTTTCTCTAATGGATCTCTACTCTGCAGATTTCATAGAGCCTCGTCCAAAGCAAGTCTGCAGTTTCCATAGCACCAATCATGTGTAATGATTGTGTGCAATGTTGTAGCTCTCCTCTCGAAATAGCTTATGCAGATTCGATAGCACCACACCTCAAATGTTCCTGCAATTTCGGTAGCACCACTCATCAAATCAGTTCTACAAAATTGGTAGCACCTCCGTTGAATTTTATCTAGGATATTTCATAGCAAATCAGGTAGTGAAATTGCATAACATACTATATATATGATTATGTAGCACCATGGCGCTACGGAATGTCTGTGTTTTTTTCTGTGTGATGAGACCAATCCTTCAAAAGCACAAAAAACTTAGCTGATGGACTAGGAGCATGTATATGCCTTTATAGGTGGAACAATTATACTTCCTTGATCACTTTACTCTTGATAAAAGAGACCACCCACAAAAATGGATCTTATATCCCCCAACTACTTCATCAACATAGCACTCCTCCTTGTTGCAGGAGATCTTCCCTCTATCATGGAATCATGTTTTCCCTTTGCAGGGATACTCTTCTTGACTACATGTGTACTCTTCTTGACTACTGGTTCATCTCTTTCAATTGTAGTTTGTACCAAAACATTTAAGTTCCTCTAGGCCAATTCATCCTTGAAATGTTGCAATTCTTCCTTGAGCTTTCTATTTTGAGACTGAAAGCCTTTGTTTTGCCTGTAGATGTTGTTAAGTTACTTATGGAGAGGCATGGCTCTTCTTGCTGAAATTTTTTCCAGATGAAGGGTGTTACTGTACATATCCATGAGCTCCTTCATCTTAATTCTATCAGTCAAACTTTCTTATTTCAAATGAGCAACCTCCTTCCTAGACTCCCTAAGTTGTCTGATCAATCTTTTGAAAATGTGATTACTAGGTGGAGTGTTGATGTTGATAACCTCAAGATGTTTCTCAATGGATTTACCTTTATCTTTATCCTACACAGGGGCTCTGTCTATCACCCCAATAGGCTTCTCAATGCCTTTACCCTTATATTTCTCCTTCCTTGGAACTGAAACCTTGGGTAGGACTTATGCTTCAACAACCTACTTGAGGGATGATGATCTAATAAAAGGCTTCCTGATTTTGATCTTAGTTGCTGGAGTAGGTGAAGAGAAATGAAATTTCTGTCCCCTCTTGGCTGTGGCTTTGGTGGATGAAGGGACTTCTTCCAATTCAGGTGCAGGAGGAGGTGAAAAATATCTTTTTGGAGAGTGATGAAACTCCCTCTCTTCTTCTTCAATTTCCTTGATGACTTGTTTGCTTTGAGTAGTGGGTTTGCCTTTTATTTTCCTTCTTGTTCTTGTTGGGGAAACACTACTAGATGGAAAAGGTCTTTGCATCTTAGACTGAGGGGTAGAGGCTATATCCAGCTGCATGTGGGTAGAGACAATGAACTATTCCCAAGGAATGTTCCTCTTCTTCAACTCTTCCATCACCAACATCTTGATCAACCCAGAGTGAAAGACACTAGTGTCCACAGCCCTGGACTTGGCTTGGACTCTATCAGACATCTTCCCCATGCTACTCAAAAGGTAGAAAGGGATATTCATTACACCTTTACCAGTAAAATGTAGCAAGAGCCTTATATGGTAATGGTATAAAATGTTAAACCTTCCCTCACATGTAAAATATTGTTGGATGAGTTTCAACATTTTATCAAAGCCTTCAATTAGGTGGCTTCTATGTACTACCTTAGACAAATTTTATGTCTGATAGTCTGGTTTGAGGAATTCCTTGGAGAAGGAAACATTTAGGATCATGGATTTGAACCACCTCTCACCAGTATTAGGAATCTCAGTGTCTGCTGCAATAGAGGCTTCAGATACCTCAAACTCAAGGTTTCCCACCTTAGTCTTAGTTCCATCGAAATGTAATGCAAACTACCTCACTACTTCAGGGTATCCCCTCTGCATGTTTTTGCAAAAAGAGAGGAAGCCAACCCTTTGGAAACCCTCCCTAACCATTGGATCAACATCAAACAGGTGCATGTCATAGGGTTCAGTTCTGACCACACTCCCTCCCTTGTGATACTTCTTCCTTTGAGGTGTCTCCATGGATATAAATAGGGGATCAAAGTTTGTGGTGCAGTGAGGGGTAAAGGAAAAAAAAAGAGGCAGAGATCAATGAGAAATGATGGTGGCTAATGTTTTCTCTCTCTCAGGATTTCCTCTAACTCACCTTGAATTAACAATAGACTGTTTTGATGGATTTTTCCTTAAAAATGAGAGAAATAAACTGTGTTAAGGAAGGCAGGGACACACTGCTCAGTTTTATGTCACCACACCATGGTCATAAAATTTTTGGAAAGGTAGGGACTGCAATTCCACTTATTGCCATCAGATCTTAAGATGAATGAATGATGATATAATGAATAGAAGAGGCTAATGCATGGATCTTTGAATACAAAAGATAGCACTGAACAATCCAAGTAAAACACAACTCTGAGACAAGGGATTTGTAGCGTAGTTTTAGCAATGACTTTCTGTAGCATAGTGTGCACACAAGGGCCAAGTGAATGAATAGGTATTCAAGCTTCAGAAGAAAAATGGCTTGATCTCTAGAATAGGTAAAATTTAGGTGGCAAATGGATATGAAGTTTGTGGGAGAAAATATACATATGTAAATGGATGAGAGAGGAAGTAGTCTGCAATGTCAAGTGATACCAAAAGCTGAGGCATGGGTGTCTCAAGACATTGCCATGCAATTGAGAGGACTCACAAAATACCTGGAGATTGTGATTGATAATGGAGGACCTGCAACAAGTTAGGAAATTGATACCTCCACCTTAGCCTCCAATTTATCTTTGATAGTTGATCCAGTAGCGCAGTATGTTGTTGGTCTGAACTAGTGGTTTCAGCAGCGCTGAGCTTGAGAGAAAATTCAAATGCTTAAACTGTTAGCAAGCTTCATAAATGACCATATCTTAATATTCTCTTTTAATGACAAGGGCATTGAAAACAAGGTAAATCATGACCTCAAATGATTATGATGAAATATGACAAGGATCATAGGACAAAGGTGTGCTATAGAAACTCCCAGTGATTTGGCAGTGCCTTTTTCAAAATTTGATTTGACCCCTTTTAATGGACATAGGGACATCATGGAAAGGATAAAGAGTATGAATGGATGGAGTGATGTGTCAAGTCATTTGGATCATGGGGTGAGTTATGCTTGATTTCAAGTCAAGAGGTGAGTCGAAACCATAGACCATAGAATGAACCTAGGATTAATATCTATGTGTGTGCCAAAAATGAGTCAAAACCACAAGTATTTATTTGTTCAAACTAACCTAAGAAATTCACACAAAGAAAAATAAAGCAAACCTAAAGTCTAAAGGATACAAATTAAACCTAAGGGATAAAAGACCCAAGGCAACTTCATGTGATAGCAACTGTCCCCCCACATAATTTCTCAGATACCCCTCCACCCATTTGTTGGCAATCTATGTATGTCCATCTGTCTGCAGGTGGTAGCTAGTACTCATGGCTAACTCTGTGCACACCAACATGAAGATATCATGTCAAAAATTTTTGATGAAGTGCCCATCTCTATCACTGACTATCTTCCTAGGTAAACCGTGCAACCAGAAAACCTCTCTGAAAAATATATTTGCTACCTATATGGCGTTGTACTCTGTGGGTATGGAAAAGAGGTGTGCAAATTTGGTCAGCCAGTCAACCACTAAAAATATATAGTCTCGACCCTACACTCAAGGAAGACCTGTAATGAAGTTGATATAAATTCTCTCCCATTTCTTCTATGGAATGGGTAGAGGCTGAAGTAACCCCATAGGGTGTGTCTAATTTGAATTGTTCTGCTAACAAGTCATGCACTCTCGGATGTGTTTTAGTACATAATCCTTGAGAACCTTCCATTATAATATCTCCTTGATCTTCCTGTAAGTTTTGAAGTATCCCTGATGTTTGGTTGTAGGTGAAACGTGACACACCTTCAGAATCTTCCCTTTCAAGGTAGATTCTGGAACCAAGTAGATCTGATCCTTGTATAAAATGACATCGTCTAGCACCTAGTATCTATCATCAAATACCTATACATCCAATACCTCACAAGAAAAAATGTTTTTTCAGTACTCCACCAACAGATGTGCCTTCCAGTCTATGCAAATATCGATCATCAAACACTCTATTGACCTCATGTACAGGGCATCTACTACGACATTCCTTTTTCCTTTAACATACTCAATGTAAAATTCAAAGGCTTGGATATTTGAAGCCCACTTCTATGTCACTCATTGAGGTCTTTCTGATCTAGGAAATACTTGATAATGCTGTGATTAGTCTTCACTACAAACATGTTGCCCACCATATAGTGCCTGAATTTGGTTAAGGAATTAATGATTGCTATAATTTACTTGTCATAAATCAAATATATTCTCTCATAATCATTGATCTTCTTTCTCTCGAACATAATGGGATGTCCCCCCTGCATAAAAAATTCTCCAATCCCCACCCCCAATGCATTGCACTCTAAGAAAAATAGCCACGAGAAATCCGGAAGGGCTAGAACAGGGCATGTTCTCATAACCTCCTTCATTTTCTCAAAAGTTTGTTGTGACTCACCCATCTAATGAAAAGCACCCTTCTTGGATAGATCTGTAAGTGGTGATCCCAACTGTGAAAATCCTCTGACAAACCGCCTATAGTAACTGCATAACCCAAAGAATCCCTTCAGCTCTGTGAGGTTCTTGGGTGTTGGCCAATCCAGAATGGCCCCGATATTCTCTTGATGAACCTGTACTGCTTGATCACTAATGATATTCCCCAAGTATAGTAGTTTCCTGATCCCAAACTCACACTTGGACTCCTTGGAATATAATGATTTTGTCTGCATAATTTCCAAGGCCTCCTCCAAGTGTGCCAGATGTTCATCCCATGTCCTTCTATAAATCAAAATGTCATCGCAGAACACCAAAAGGTACTTCCTCAACCGCCCCATGAAGATGTGATTCATGCAAGACTGAAAAGTGGTTGGTGTGTTGGTCAACCCAAATGGCATGACCAAAAACTCAAAATGTCCAAAATGGCATCTGAACATTGTCTTCTCTATGTCTTGTTCTCTGATTTTGATCTGCTGATATTTTGACCATAGGTCAATATTGGTGAAGAAAATTGCCCCATGTAGCTCGTCCATCAACTAATCTATGTGTGGAATGGGGTACCTATTCTTGATCGCTTTCTGATTAAAAACTTTGTAGTTAATGCACATCCTCAATGTGCAATCTTTCTTCAGAACCAGAATGACTAAAGAAGCAAAAGGACTCGTGTTGGTCCTGATGTGCCCCATCATAAGAAATTCTTTGATTGTTTTCTCGATATCATCCTTGAATCTCTTGAGGTGCATATAGTGCATGGTGATAACTGGTGTAGCCCCTACCTCCAACTCAATAGTATGCTCAAACCCCCATGTTTGGTGGTCTCCCTGGTGGTATCAACCCAAAAAATGGCTCGTACTGAATCAAAAGATTCTTGATCTGTGGATGGTAATTCTCGTTTCCCTTTGAATCCTTTCGAGTGGTGATCAAACACTCTGCTACATATGCTACATCATCGTGATGAAATATCTACTCCATCATCTTCATTGATACTGCTCTGGGTTCTCATGTAAACATGCCTCTTAGTACCCCTCTCGATCCACTAGAATTTTTGAATCTCATGGTCAACGTCTGATAGTTGAACCCAATCTCCCACAATGAATATAGCCACTATACTCCCAACATTGCATCTGTATCTGATAAGCCAACTACATAAAAGGTATATGTTAGGTTGTAGTTGCCTAGATTGACCTCTAGGTCTGGGACCATGTCTAAGCATGTCATAGTGTATCCAGATGCCACTACCACATGGAACCCCTCAAACTCCTTAGTGTGTAACCACCTCCAGGCTACTAAGGATGCATATATGAAATGGTGGGTGGCCCCACCATCAACTAGATTTTTCATGTGTTGCCCCATTACAAGGCCCTTGAGCCTAAGGGTGTTGTACCTGAGTACTCCAGAAAGGGTTTCTATGGTTCCCCCTTTCACCTCACTACAAGGTTTAATCGCCTCCTTTGGTTGTTCCTTGGCATGTATTTGAGGTTTCTTTGGATGTCACTCTAGCTCATGTGTAGTCTCATCCTCTAAATCATTGTCTACATGTGCTCCAATATCCTCATCCTCCTCATCAATGCATGATTCCACCTCAATGTAATGGATATGTCCCTTTCCCATGCATTTATTCCTTGGGACCCAAGGTTCTATGCAAGAGAAGAAAATATTCTTCCTCATCAACTACCATCTGGTGTCATCATCCAACTTAGGCTTACCCTTGCATTCCCTTTGAGGATTTTTCTGATCCATGTCTCTTTATGGTACAAAGGGTTTGGTAAAGGTTTTAGGTTTTATAACTGAGTCCCCCATGTCTCTAGTGCACACAATGGCCTCATGTAGAGTGTGAGGCTTGAAATCCTTAACCCAACCCCTCAATGGCTCTATCAATGCCTCAGTGAACAACATCACCAATCTATGCTCTGATATGTTTGATACGGCCAATGCCTTCCACCAGAACTCTATGATGAAGGCCTCAACTGACCTTGTTTGTCTCAATTGTGTAAGATACCTAAAATGGACTTATGGATCTCTCATGTCAAACCTCTCCATCAACCTCTCGGTGAAATATAAGTACGAAGTAATGTGAATGTGACCCAAGGTCACCAGCCTATGGTAGCACCACTCATGGGCCTCCCCATCCAAGTGCAAGGTGGAGAAGTTGATATCTTCTGACTCTATCATCAGGTTGAGCTTGAAATATTTTTCAATCTTTTGTACCCATGCTTGAGTTGATCATAGTGATGACCTGTCGAAAGTAGGAATGTTCAGATTTCCCACTTTCTTAATGAAGTTCATGTTTTGGGTTTGCGCATTTCCCCTCTGTGTCTCTCGAGTTCTATTCTGATATTTTATTGAACAATAGTCTAGAAATCTCATGTCTGCATGGAAATCTGGTCCCAGTGGAAAATAATATTCTTTGTCCTCCCCGAATGGGTCTTATGGCACTACCTACCCCTTTCTGGGCTATCCTCCTACCCACCTTGGTTGTCCCACTAGTTTCCCCCCCTGTAACTATGAATATAATGATCAAGGAATCCTCCCGGATGATTTATAGGCACATATAGGAGAGGGATGTCCACTTGCTCCACCCTTATATCCACTAGAGCCACTAGCCCCACCTCCCTGGTTTCCTCCTGACCGACTCTCTCCTCCTACGACATTGGCACCCATTGTGCTCACACTGTGCTAGATCATCTGTGTGTCGATGGTCATCTATGTTATGGCGTTCATCATGTCCCGATGTTCTCTAGCTAGGTCATTCAAGATGGTTTGTTTACTGTCAGAATGTGTCTTGGTGCCTTTCCTCCTACCCTTTGGTGTCTCATGTCTGTCACCCATAGTCCTATATATCTCTTCCTTTGTGTCAAAACTGATGTGATCTATGTCTTCTAACTTTGGCTCTCTATCTAACTGAGTGTGGAAGGGAGTGTAGTACATTATGTTCATGTCTTTTCTATCTCTACTATGTCCTCTGCAATATTGAATGCACTTTTCTCTAATATGTCCTCGGCCCTCTGGGTATTCTGCACCTGTTCCCGAAATCATGGGGTCATAAGAATCACTTCTTCATATGCTAGCGGGAATAAGGCTTTGATACCACTGAAATATCCCAAATCCGATGGATCTAGATATATATTGGTGAGCTAGTGTTTTGACTCTTAGATCTAATACTCTGGGGGTTTCTAGATGTGTTTTAGTTAATTGTTTAACATGCTTGGTGATTTTCGCATGTGTGTGTGTCATGTAAATAAGTTTTGAACAATATATATGATGCATACGAAATAAGGAACCGGCACAATCTCTATAGCATGTGTTATATGGAAAAAGAAAGAAATACAACTGGTATGCAGAGAGCAGAGAAATAATCATCAACTAGATCTCATGGATCGTCACTGGAATACAATGCAACTAACACAAAATACTTGTGATCAAAATATGTGGATATATCTTCACATTCACAAATATATCGACAACATGTAGCTCCAGAAACTCATGATAATTGATGCAAATGCTAGATAAACTCGCCCTAGTTGCTATAGTCAACCAATCAGCCTAAAAATTGTCCCAAACTGAGCATCCTGACCTCTAGGCCCTTTATGATATCTGTCGGACTAAATACTGGTTGACTAAAGCTTTGGATGAACCCTGGATGATATCCCCTAGGGGTTTGCGCACCTCTTGGGCTCTGGCAATGCGCCTTGATGATTCAACTGGTAGAATCCTCTAATAATTGTCTCAAAATGTGCGCTCTAGCCTCCTCTATATTGGGTCAAAAACAATTCCCTGGATCTGATCTGGAAAACTCTCTAGAAACCCAAATGTCCTTCCTCAAGAGTTGCACACTTCATGGTTGTCTGGTGTTCCCTGGTAGATTCCACTGTCATAATATGATGACTAGTGGCTCAAAAGAGGCACCATGGCCTCCTCTCAACTGACTCAGAAGGAATCAATGAGGTAAGCCATGGTCTCGTGCATCTACACAAAACCCTCTCTAACTCTTGCGCCCTCCCTAACTGTAATGCGCAATCTCTACAATGGATCTAAATACTCTTGAAATGGCATGGTGAAATACCTGGATGGTATCTTCGATAGGCTAGGGTGTGTCTTCCAACACCGAAACCAATCTAGGTGGTGGTTTCCTCCATAAATCCACAAAACATCAAAGAGGTCGACTTCCTCCTCTGGAAACTGTTGTCAACATAAAATCATAGCATAATGAGGAATTAGGTCGAATTCCTCTTCTTATACCTTCCCGATATAATTCTCCATTGACCTCACTTAAGCTAGGTGCATTTCCTCTTAAGTCGAATAATTAATTAATTAAGTTGCCCCTCAACACCTTTTTCTTCTATTTCTCTGTTGACTTTGGCTTAAGTGACTTTACCTATGCGTTTTGTCTTAATTCATTGTTTAGTTGTTTATTCACCCTTATTTATCCCTTTTTTCTTTGTTTGTACTTGAATATAGTCTACATGAATAGATAGACTACTAGGTCACTCCTTGTTGACCTAATCTTGGGAACATGACAACACACGATGGGGGTTTGTGGGCGAAGCCCCCGAAGCAAAAATTTCCTTGTAAATGTATATTGTAATTTCATAGTAAATTTGGACCGTTCATTATAAGGTCACAACTCTAATGGTAGAAGTTATGTTAGGGTTTTTTGCTCTAGAAGGGAACCCTCTTTTATGAGAGAAATGTATTGCGAATGTGTATCATTGTGAATATTGTATTCTTAGAGAGGATACTCTGAGAGAAAGAAGAGGAAGTTACAATGAATGTGTTGTAGGTTGTATCCCTTCATTTGTTGGATAATAATAAAGGAAGGACCTGGAAACTTTCTATGGTGGATGTAGCCCACATTGGGTGAACCACGTATATCTGTGTCTCTATTGTATTGTGTATCTTCTATTTTTTATTTCCGCATTTGTTTTATTTTATTGTTCCTCGATCCTGTTTTTATAACATAAATAAATATCAATGGTATATTCAATGATAATATTAAGAAATAGAACTTGGTTATCAAAAAAGAAGGAAATTATCATGTATCAAAAAATTGGTTACATTGACCAACTAGTACATATATCAAAAAATTGGTTCACCCCACCTAAATTCAAACTCAACCTTATATCACAATGCTCCTATGTTGATCTAAATTATGTTGATAATAAAATGATTTAGAGAGCATTAACATAGAAAGGAAATAGAAAGATACATTGAAAATTGATTATATTAATGAAACAATCGTGAAAAACAATGTACAAGTACAATGGCTAGAATAGTGGAGGTTATCTATAAGAAGATTTGTGTATGTTATGCTCATTCTTAAAAATCCCCTAGAAAGTGGTCGAAACTACATTTTGTACCATTGCAAAAAAACTAAGTGGTAAAACCCCTAAGACACAAGAACCCTAACCCTAAACCTAAGAGAGAACAATGTGTTGGATTGAGCTAAGTTGTGCGAGAAAAAGGGGAGACATGTTGAGACCATAATTGTTTTCTCATTGTTTCATTTTAGGTCTTGTTTAACACATTGAAAATATTTTACAAACAATGTTAACTACTCTAACATTCAACATCATAGCCTTAAAAAATGCATGGGAAGACCCCACAACTTATGTTGGAGTTGAATGACCCAAAAATTGTTAGTTTTAGGGCCATTTACAAGATAATCTGATGGAATATCTTGCAATACTAAGAGGGGTGGGTGAATCAGTATTGCCTACTTTTTCTTATTAATTCCATCATTATTAAGAACACACATTAATTATTCAATTAATAAATATATGATGAACAACAAACCCTTATGAACACAATATTTTATCATGGAACCCAATAGGGAAAACCACCAACTCTTTTCTCATTAATAAATTGTTCTTTTACAAAATTGTTTTCAAGCTACAACTTGATGGAGAGACTGTCCCCAAGTTTCTTCAGCTATGACTGAAGCGATGCTTCCACACCCCATTTACTAGCTACAACTGGAAGGAGGTTACAACCCCTTAGTTTATCAACTACCACTAAAAGGATGCTTCAACACTCTATTTACCAGCTACAACTGGAAGGAGGCTACGACCCCCTAGTTTATCAACTACCACTGAAAGGATGCTTCGACACCCTATTTAGTCAGCTACAACTAACAAGGAAGAACATAATCCCCTGTAGGCTCCAACCTTCCCTTGCACCACCCAACCACCCTTAATTTCACAATGCATGTCAATCTCTTCTTCTCTTCATTGAATTTGATTCATGTAGCCATTAACACACGTCCTATCTAATTAAAATTTTTGACTTCAACTTGTTTTCCCTTGCTCCACCCTTCCTCCCTTTATTGCAGGTTATAACACTTATAACTCTTTTATTGTAATCTATTCAAGGTTTTCATAAACACGCAGATATACTATCAAGTCTTCTTAGAGTTATTAATTGATTCACTATCTACTTGTCTGTTGCAGCCTCTTGTTATATGGTCTTCTGGTTATCTGCAATCAAGCTTCATCTCTAGATCTATGGATTTTTTCATTTAATATTAAATGAATATGTTGTAGTCCAATAAAGGTATTCTATATCAAATACTAGATTGCATAATTGTTGCTCTGTCTTCTTCTATTCTTGATCTTCAATAAGACATTGACAAACCCATTAGAACCAACAGTTCTTCTTCTTGAACTCTTCTTCTATTTTGGTCTTCTTATCTGAACTGTAGAGAGACATTCTTCTCATCGCACTTTATCATTTATATAATCTTAAAACTGGTGTGAGATATAACACATTGTATCCTTTAATTTAGACCATCACACCTCTTCATTTAACTTAACCATAATCTCTGTTATTATTATTACCGTGAAGACTTTTCATAAATTGATCATATATATGGATCAATTTCATCTTTTAACGCGATCCCAAATCTCTGCAATCATTGTAGAAATCGATTTATACAGAGGCACTTCCATCAAACCATTTTCATATGACCGACAATGCAAAACCACGGGATTATCAACTTAAGTGATGTATTATCTTTTACCTTTATTTCTCTTATTCCATATGACCACAGGTGGTGACCAGGTGCTAGGCCAAGAAAGTGCTTTATCACATAATAATATCAATGATCACTTTTTAATCTCCCGATGAGTGAACAATTCATGTTTATTTCGGGAGTTTGAGACTTTGGAGGTTCTGATAATCACTGCTCCATTTTCCTCCGAAGTGATCACCTACCAAGTAAGTCATAAAATGGTGGAGACTGCTTACTATCGATTAACACTTCCACTTACAATATCCTTCCACTGTACTTGATCAATGGTCGAGAACGCTCCCAAAGTGTTCTTCAAATCAGACGACTCATGTCCACTTTGGACTTTGGGACTTTGGGACTTCATCCTTCACGACTTATAGCCTCTTTACAAATATCTCAAATAACATACGTGTGTCCATAATTATCAGTGGTTGAGAATGCTCCCGAAGTGTTATTTAGATTAGACCACTCATGTCCACTTCGGGACTTCGGTCTTTGGGACTTAGCTCATTTGCTGGTGGTGAAAACTACCAAAGTAAAAACTCTCGGAGTGACGTAACTTGCTGACATCTCTTTTTGATGTGTCACTTCCTGAGTGGTTGCCACTTGTCACCTGGATTCGTCGCTTACGTATGCTTAAAATACTTATGGGACCCTGACACTTGTCATCATTTGATTACGCCATGTGTCCTTGTTAATGTTATTGTTGATGATGTGGGCTCTCAATGTGAGTGTTACATGTATTAACCTCGTGACTTTACAACTTTGGCCTTCGGGTGATTTTACATGTTCTTAACTCTATTTCATTGAAGTGGTCAGCGTCGAAGTTGATCATCATCCTGATCCGACATTCATCTTGTATTTTCTAGATCTAATGGTCCTTATTCATTTCATCCTTCGAGACTTCGGGTAATTCGATTTCTCCACTTCCTGATTCTCCGAAGTGTAAAAATTGAGTTACTTGACTTCATCCAATGGTGATTATTTAACCTGAAAAGGCTTAACATGATCCAACGGCTGCCAGGAATTCATCTCTTCGAGATTTCAGGCCTTTGTCCTTGCTTATCCTATCCTTCTACTTTCCTCGATCTAATGGTCAGGATATATCCCGAAGTGTTTCCTCATATAAGAAAGCTTACATTTATTTCAATACATTTGTGGCTTACTCTATCCTTCCACTAAACATGATCTAATGGTCCTGATATCTCCTGAAGTGTTCTTCATATCAAACGGTTCACATTTGCTTTGGTACTTTGGCCTTAGGGTGATCTTACTTGTTCTCAACCCTTTTCTCCCAAAGTGGTCAGCACCAAAGTTGACCACTGATACCTTGGCATGCTCTAAATAGATCAGACGGTCATCATTTACTTCGGGACTTCATATTAGACGATCTTCATCTTTTCTTATCCTATCCTTCCAATTAACTTGATTCAACGGCTATCGGGAATTCGGGTATTCATGATCTCATCCCTTTTTCCTTGCTTATCTTATCCTTCCACTTAAAGTGATCCATCGGTCGAGAATGGTTCCGGAGTATATCAACGATCATGGATGATTGTGGGGTTCCAACTAGAATGATGTTTAAAACTATCATCGAGTTCTGCAATGGAAAACTACTCGTTGGTAGTGAAATTGATGCCAACCATAGATCTATTTGGCGGGTGACGATCAATGATCTAGACTAAATGTGAGATTGGAATTAGTGCATTGTTTAATTATCCCTTCACACTCTGCAATCAATCCCTTACCTTGATCTGTTCTTGCAGATTCGACGGTCACGACTTAATATGATATTTTGGTGGATCAGCCATAGTCATCGATATTTGAATCTATAAGATATGATCGTCTAGAATAATTGTGGGATTGGAAATAACATGTTGTTTAATTCTCCTTTCGCTCTCCGCAATCTATCCCTGTCGTTGATCTGGCACTTGTGTATCAACGGTCTTGATTTGATCTGATCGTTGACTAGTCCTCCAACGATCCTTCTCTTGTAATCTGACAGTCTAGACTGATTGCGGGATTGGGAATAACACACTTTTTAATTCTCCTTTTTCTCTCTGCAATCCATCCCTGTCATTGATATGGCACTTGCGTATTCAACGGTCCTAACTTGATCTGATCATGTTTCTACAATGCGCTTTCCCTTCTGAATTTCATCGCGTCATCTCTTCTAACAATTAATCTATGCATACCATCCTATTGTTTGACATCAATGAAAACACATTAATGACACTATGTCCAACATAATCTAGGATAACCACTTGGATCAATCCTTGTCCCCCCTTGAATGGTGTATCCAAATTCTCCACCTCTAAGACCCCAAATCCCATTGTTGTAAAAAGAAAGGTTGTATTTGTAACCAAACCTTATTAGACATTATATAAGGTAGTCAATAAAGTGCCTCCTCGCACCATGATTCAGGGAGGTTTTGGAAACGAGCATGCAATCCTCAACTATTTATCCACACATAGGAAAGTAAAGTCATTACAATTCCAAGGGCCACTAAAACAATTGCAACAACCATCACTTGCTCATTTTTCTCTAAATTTGTCTCATGTAAATAACTCCTTCCATGCTCTCTAAGACCTTGAGGATTCTCACATGAAGATGCAAGATGAAATAGTTTTTTTTATTGAAACTGACTTCATGGATTGTTTGAGGCTAAAATGACCCTAGTAGAAAATTGTTTTCCACCAAGTGTTAACATTATTGGGTGGAGTATATATTTTATGTTTGCAAGAAGAAGAAAACATAGAAATACTACTTTGTGTTGGCTTATCAATAATTTGGCTAGGCGATAAGTACTTTTGTTATGATCATGTTGAGGGGAAATTTAATGTGGTTATTCTAGTGTCTCCATGGTTTACCAACATTGTTTCTACTTGGGACTTTGACCCATCCCAATGACTTGCCTAGATTTTTCTTTTTTAGATAAACAAATTTTAGCTCTATGTAATATCTATGTTACTAATGAATGAAAGGGATTTGTAACATTCTAGTGGTGGATGGTTGATGAGCTACCTAATGCCCCTTCACATATTTGTGGGAATTTTAACATGGTAGAGTGCCAAAAAAATAAGGAAGGGGTGTTATTGGTGCGCCTATCAAATCGGGGAAAATAAGCTCAATTAGCCCTTAAATTCATCCATGGGAAATATGACCCTAACCGACATCAGTGGAAAGACTCATTAGAATCTTGTTTCACATAGACAAATTTTGGAAAAATGCCATATAAAAATTACTAGACACTAGATAGAGCTCTTCTCTCTAAGAAAAACTCTTTCTATTTCCAATTCATCTAAAGGTTTATCAATCCACATTGTTAACAAAACCAGTCTATATAAGAACCAAACAACTTGGTTTATCTTATCATGGGGATTTCAACACATGTGAATGCCTCAAACTCATTATATCCTTAATACTTCACACCTCTACCCTCAAACTCATTATATCCTTAATACTTCACACCTCTACCTTACTTGTATTAGTACTGTATGGAATTTGATTCCTAGACCATGTGGAGAGAATGACTGGATAGGTCAATGGGAAGATATTGTCTCTAGAACGGTTTCCATTCTATGTGGATATGGACATAAAATGCCCATTTTTTTCCATTGTTGAAATAAGGTTCTAATCAATGAGCTCGATAGGCTCATGGACGAGTTACAATGGGCACCCTACGATAATGAAAAGCAAGATCATGTTGCAAATGTCCACCATATGATCAAATGGGTGATTCTCATTGGGAAAGAGGTGTACATACCAACATAACCACACTAGCGCAAAACTAGGGACCAACCTATGAAAAAAATCTTTAAATATCTGGATGCTAAGAAATCTAGTGAGACTTTATCTACCCCAAATACCTCCTTGGTCTGAACCTCGATCAAGAAGAATTTTAAAGAGAATTTGTGGAGCATTCTAAAACTTATTTTAAACCCAAGGCCCTTCTCCTAAGAGATAGGAAGCCACCTAAAATTTCCTTAACCCGATTCCATGTAAGCTTATTGAAGAGAAGAGGAGACTTGGTCCTTTCTATGGATAAGCTTTGTACAACCCTACATGAAATCATTGATGATAAGGACCCTAACCTTGATTGATCCAAAATGGATCATTATGTAATTTTTCATCCATTGTGGTATTTTATGAGTGGAAAATTTGAGCTATTGTCTTATAGGGCCCATTTTATGGGCATGTCCTATTTTGGTGATTTGGGATCCTAAAACTTGCATAGTTATTTTGGGGCATTAAATGGTCATTTTTTTAGATCAAAACTTTATGGATGATGTCCCCATCCCTTTAAAATTATTTTACACATCAATATCGTTCCATTGACATAAATATCACCTCAATTGAAGTTTGTATGAGGAATTTATGCCTCTCGCAAGTTGACCTGTGATTTTGACCACTATGGTACCAAGAGGATGCCATGTCAACTCCCATTACCCATAAATGTGGAGCTATGGAGGTGTGGACTTTCAAGAAGATTTTATATGGTTCAAAATCCTAACCTTAACCCAAGATGTCTATTGACAAATGTTAAACACTAGCCACCAAGAAAGGAATGGTTTCCATCCTTGTTATGTTGATTTACTATTTCATAATATAAGGGCAAAGGAATGGGATATTGTGAGAAAAACATAGGATGTAAAAGACCCTATAGAAACAAACATGCCTTGGTGTCTATGGAAACTCTGTAGTGGGTTCAAATTTCTTTGTATTTTCATTTCATACTTGAGAAGCAAAGAGAAAGGCATAGTCCTCACCTTTTGGTTGAGTTTTTCAATATTGGGTTTTCGAGGGTATATCTTATGTTCATTGTGTGGATGGTGTGGTGTTTATTGTTTATCTTTTTTTATTTCATTCTCAGTTTATTTTGGTAAATTATTAAGTTATAGTAATAAGTAAACACTACATAACAAATATGGTTTATAGAAACTTCTAGCATATATCATGACAAATCATTCCAATGGAATATCCACGGTAATTTATAGATCATATTCTTGTCAAAATAGTTTTCTTTGGAGTTATTGAGGGAAATTGTATGATCCAAAAATTGGCTTAAAGAAAGAATTCTCAAACCCTGGGCTTGGAAAATGAGTATAAAAACAATCCAATGGATGAATTAGAGAAGATTTTTTCAAAGTTGGAAGCACAAGTCTCCAACATCTCACACAATATGGTGATCCTCAAGGCATCTCTAGAGAGAAAGAGTGGACCTTTCGGGAAGTTTTTTATCTCTAACTTGAAATATGGCTCAAATGGAAAATGTAGAGACAAAGAAGAACTAGAAAAAGAGTCAAAAAAGAAGCCAAAGAAAGAGAGACCAAGTTCCTCCATCAACTCTTCCCAATATCTATTCAAAGTGGAGGTGAAAGTGAACATCAAACCCTTTAATTTGGCATTGGCAATGTTAAATTGAACCAATGGTTGCAATAGTTAAAATTCTATTTCAATGTTCATAACATAGGAGAAGAAAAAAATATATCATTTTTCACACTAAAATTAGAGAGTCATGCCCAAACTTGGTGGGAAATACACATAGTGACACTTTGTCTAGAGGGTGGTCCCCCCATAAATAAGTCGGGGGTTTTTAAAACACTCATTAATTCCTAGTTTTACCCTATTGGGTACAAAGAAGATAGATGAATCCATTGGCATTTCTTCAAGGAAAAGTAAGGGAAAAGTGTACAAGAGTACACCAATGCATTTAGAAAAATGAGCCATTATGTTGGGAATATCTCCCAAGAACCTGGATGTAGTCCTTAATTTTATTGGTAGTCTTAACACATTTAAGGAGACAAGGGTTGCTCTTAAACCTATAATTGATGATGAGGCCTATGTGTAGGTATAGTATCTAATATGGAAATGAAGGACAACCAAATGGTTCTAAATAAAAATACTAGCAAGGGACTTCCAAGTAGGAAAAAAATAAGTGGAAAGGATAAGAAAATAAAAACCACTGCACATCAGTGCAAGAATCCAAGTAACCATTGTATCCATTGTAATATCTATGGTCATACTAAATATAAGTGTTGGAAGATACATCTAGAGAAAAATCCAAAGAATTGTAAAAAGGAGGCCAAGAAGAAGAACATGTTAGTTGTGGATTTGGGTAACTAGGTAGAGAGTATCTAAGATGTAGATGAAAAATTGTTTGCACTACAATGTGAAAGGAGATTTACTTGAGTAGCTTCCATCCAAAGGAAGAGAGTTTAATTTTATTTAGTGTCACTTTATAATTTTCCATATTTTATCCCATTGATACTAAATAAATCTCCATAAATCCATTTTTTGGTTGACTATAGCCTATGAGATTCGTATAGGATACTACGTCATCCTCTTCCATGATCAATTAGAAGGGGACATTACAATCCCCCCTTCCTGATATTGCTTGTCCTCAAGAAACTACAAATCGGGATGTTGTAATATCTTTTCTCCTTCCCAAGTAGCATCCTCGATGGGAAAACCTCTCCATACAATAAGGCACTCTTGAATGAATCTTTTCCTCATCCTCCACTCCCTGACATCAAAAATCCTCTCGAGAGGAAGAACCAACTACCCTTCCTCATCTAGTGGAGGAATATTTTCTGAAGTGGTAACCTATTTTCCCAATTCCTTCTTGAGGAAAGATACATGGAAGATATTTTGGATCCTTCTACCCTCTGGTAGCTCCAACTCATATGCTACCTCCCCAACTCTCTCGATCACTCTATAGGGTCTATAAAAATGAGGCTTCAACTTCTCTACCCTACTCTTCTTCAACGACAAATTTTTGTAAGGATGTAACCTGAGAAATACTAAGTCCCCAACCTCAAAGTTGCACTCTACCCTATGCCTATATGCATACATCTTCTATTGATTCTGAGTGTCCTGTAGATTCTCCTTCAGGAATCTTAAAATGTCTTGGATTTCCAATAACCAATATTTTTCTTTGGGGGATATTCTCTCCCCAAATTCCAAATCCACAAATGATGGGGCATCATAACCATATAATTCCATCAATGGGCTCATTTGAATGGACATGTGATGAGTGGTTCTGTAACAATTATCCCAGAGATGCAACCACTTTATCCATGCCCTCTGCTACCCTTACACATAGTTACTCCTATAATCTGATAAACTTGTTATCCCAGTCACTGAGTATATTCCTCAAAAGAACTGAGAAACTTGTTATCCTGAATATCTCCTACCAAAAAGAACTGAGAAACTTGTTATCTCGGTCACTGAGTATATTCCTCAAAAGACCATGTAGTCTAAACACCTCCCTGAAGAATATGTTTGCTATCTAAGAAGCATTGTACTCTGTAGGAATGGAAAAGAAGTGTGCATATTCGATCAACCTTTCCACTACCACATAGATATAGTCCTTGCCCTGCACCTTTGGTAACCCTGTAATCAAGTCCATGGAAATACTATCCCACTTATGTTCTGGAATCGACAATGGTTGAAGAAATCTTGTAGGATTTGTAAGCTCTTTCTTATTCTACTGGAAAGTCATGCACTCCTTGACATGTTTAAGTACATCCTCTTTGATACCCTTCTATAAGAATCTCTCCCTCACCTACCTATAGGTATTCAAATACCCTGGATGTTGAGCCATTGGTGCATCATGTACTTCCCTCAAAATCTTATCCTTGAGTGTGGAATCAGGGACAAGATAGATAATGTATTTGTAGTAAATGATGTCATCCACTACCTTGTACCTACCATCCTAAATAAATACCTCCATCATCTCACAGGATAAGGTGTTCTTGGAGTAATCCACCAAGAGAATGGACTTACAGTCCACAAAAATATCTATCATGGAGAAGGATGGAAGTCTCCTAGATAGGGCATTATCAACTATTTTCTTCTTCCCCTTTACATACTCAATGTAAAAATCATATTCTTGCCCCTTATTCACCCATTTATGCTACCTCTCATTCAGGTCCCATTGCTCCAATAAATGTCTCAAGTTGTTGTGGTCAGTTCTAACCACAAAGTGTCCTCCCACCAAGTATTTTCTGAACTTGGCCAGTCCATGCATGATGGCCAAATATCCTTATCATAGATCAGATATAGTCTCTTTGGTTCCCTTAGCTTCATGTTCTCGAATGATATCGAGTTTCAGTTCTACATCCAAATCGCTCCTATCCCCCTCATTGGATGCATCACACTCCAGAAAAAAAGGTTGTGTGAAGTATGGAAGTGATAATATTGAGCAAGTTCTCATCACCCTCTTCATTCTATCGAATGTTTCATTTGCATCCTTTGACCATAAAAACGACACCTTCTTGGTGAGGTATGTCATTGACATAGCCAGTTATATAAATCCTTTCACAAATCTTTGGTAATAGCTGCATATTCTAAAGAATCCTCACAACTCTGTGAATGATCTAGGGGTGGGTCAATCTAATATCATATGGATCTTCTCTTGATGCACTTTTACTCCCTCAACACAAATCAATTTCAAAATATAAAGGATCTATGTCAACCCAAACTCGCACTTTTCCTCCTTGGAAAAACATGACCGCTCCTCCATAATGGTGAGAATATTGGCCACATGATTCAGATGTTCCTTTCAAATCCTATTGTAGATCAGAAGATCGTCAAATAACACCAGTAAGAATTTCCTCAACTGCTTGTTGAATATGTGGTTCATACAAGACTGGAAGGTAGTGGGTGTGTTATTCATCCAGAAGGGCATGACTAGAAACTTGTAGTGCCCATAGCAACATCTGAAGGCTATCTTATGGATTTCCCCCTCTCTGACTTGAATCTAATGGTACCTAGATCGAAGATCAATATTTGAGAAGTAAACCACCCCATGAAACTCATCTATCAACTCGTCAATCTTGGGTATCAGGTACCTATTCTTGATGGTAGTCTTGTTCAATGCTCTATAGTCGATGCACATCCTCATTGTGACATCCTTCTTCTTCACCAATATCACAGAAGAAGAGAAGGGACTGGAACTAGGCTTAATTTTCCCCATCTCCAACAACTCCTTAATTTCCTTCTCTATTTCATCCTTGAACTTCTTCAGATGCTTGTATGGGGTGGTGATCATGGGCTTCGACCCTTCTTCTATCTCAATGACATGCTCAAACCCCCTATCAGGTGGTCTCCTTGTTGGAAATTGTCCAAGCAATCTATCATGCTTTCCAAGAAATGTCTAGATGTTCATCTGGTAGTGCTAGTGATCCTGTGATGGATTCTCCATGGTAATCAAGCACTTTGTTGTGAAAGCCATGTACCCGTGTCTAACAAGGGCCTCCATTCATTGGTTAGACATGATCCTAGGGGAACTTGTTGACATACCTCTTAGGATGACTCATTGTCCACCTTTGTCCCTAAACTCCATCCTCATGTCCTGGTAGTTCATTTGGATATTACCTAATGAGTACAACCAATGAAATCATGTTGGAATACTGATAGGGGGGTGAATCAATATGAGCACTTATTATCACTTTTAATCACAATATGTAATCATTAATTTCATCAACAATATATCATCAATACGTCATGAACATTATAAGTCAACAAAGCATAATAAACATCGACAGAAACATAGTACACCATAATTTACGTGGAAACCAAAATGGGAGAAAACCACATAATTATTTTCTTATATATCAAAGAATACATTTATTGGAAGCACCAACTTCCCAATTCTCTAGATACAAGTGGAAGGAGGCTATGACACCCTATTTATAGGATCCAACTTGAAGGAAGCTACAACTCCCTAAATTCTCTGGCTCCAACCAAAAGGAGGATACAACCCCTTGATTCTCAATATCCAACCTGAAGGAATCTCCAAATCCCTGTGTTCTCTGGCACCAACCGAAAGGAGGATATGACCCCCTTTCCTTGCCCGGTCCTGCCACTCTGAAATATAAGTGTAGACAAAATTGTCACTACCAATGACACTGTCATTGCCTATGATAATCAACTTGTAATCAACTAGTCACTTTCACATCAACCTGTAACTAATCATCAACATGTAACCTGTCACTATCACATCAAACTATAAACTGTCACTATCCTTGTCACTGATATGTCAACCATATGTGCTCATATAGACCATATCAGCATCAAGTATCCAAACCATGTACCGCAAAGTACCTCAAACATGCATCATACCATATACCATAAGATATACCTCAAATATATGCCAATATATGTGACTATAATAATGAAACATAACAACCATATACAATGTACCAAGGATATGTATCAAGCATGTATCAATGATACCAAAACATGGACCTCAACCATATGCAACCATAAACCAAAAGGGCCTCCAAGACATGCCTCAAGCATGTGCCATATCATCCATGATAATCACACATAAAAACATATCTCTAATCCTGTAGACACTCTGTTGTATCAGAGGACAAATGAGTAAACCAGCATGGGCATTAACAATATGGTATAAGCATCACTTCACACCCTTTCACAATATTTTCACAGATATGTGACTTCCTCACCCCGGATATCCGTGCGTTTCTCCTTTGCAACCCACATACATCCATGCCCTTCTTACCTGTAACTCGTAGATACCTCAAAAAATAGTTTACTCACATTTCCTGCAACTCGAATACTTTCACCTTCAAATTTTGTTCGCACCCTCAGACTTGCTACCTCAGACTCAACCTCAGATTTGCTAATAAACCAAAATTTCTTCACAAGATAGATAATTAATAGAGATGTGTGTGGATGTACTTATGAGAGACTCCTTGAGGTGTATTTATACTTTTTCTARGTAACCTCTTTCCTTAATTTAGGGGTTTCTTGTTACAACCACTTAACCCTTTCATTAATTGTCTTGTAACCAACTAGGGGCTTCGTAACCCATATTTGGGGCTTCCAACTTCATGACCTCATAACTCCTCAACCATGAGGAACCACGTGGTGTACCATCTATCACCGGAAATGGTATGAYGAGGAATATCCATCCATGAGTGAGTTACATGCATTTTCATTGTCCTTCATGACCTTTTTCCTTGATCAATTATGGGTCCCATGACCACAAATTTGGGGATTTATGTAGACTTATTCAAAGCATATCCCCATGAGAGTGATGCTTATAGATACACCATAAGGGAACCACTTTAGAGACTTCTCCAAATAAACCCATCACATATGTTGACATCAATGACAACCACTACTTGGTGACATCAATGAAAACCAATTTTCCAACAACTCCTAGTACCACATAGGTGTCTACCAAATCTACGACATAAAATTCATCAGTTAACGTATAGTTTCCCAATGTTACTTCCAATCCCCTAATCCTCTGAGCACATGCCATGTTGTATCTGTTTTCTAGTAACAAATTGAATCCCTTGAAGACATCTATAGGGATGTGTCTCATGGTTACCAGTGCAACATCAATGAAGTTGTGGGTGGCCCCACCATCGTTCAATGTTGTGACCCTTTGCCCCTGATAAATTCCTTTGACCCTGAATGTTTAATATTTGGGGACCCTTGAAAGTGTGGAAATGGTTACTTTATTGACTCCATCCTACAACTAATTTTCCTCTACACTTTCAATATATGGTGGTTATTCCTGACCACTTCTTTGCCCATTATCCTGGATGTGAGTTGACTCATCCTCATCAGAAAGCACCTCTATGTAATGTACTTTCCCTTTTCCCATACACTGGTGATTTGAATCCCAAGGTTCTTTGCAACTATAGCAAACCTTCTTCCTCCTCATTTCTCTCTGAGTCTCCTCATCCATCATGTCCTTCCCCATCTATGTCTTCTGGGAAAGCTTAGTCACTTGAACCTTCTGTCGAATAAAGGGTTTCGCTAGTGCCTTTTTGGATGTTGTGTCTTCCATATCATGATTATTCATGATGGAATCTTGTAGTGTGGGTGGTATAAATTCCTTCACCCAACCTCTCAGGGGTTCAAATAGAACCTCTGTGAAAAACATCACCAATATATGCTCAGAGATATCAGTTACCATGACTTCCATCCTCTAGAATTCTATGATGTATCCCTGAGGTGTGCTTGTCTGCTTCAACTATGCCAACTCCCTGAAGTGGATCTTAGGATCCTTCCTATCAACCCTTTCTATTATCCTCTAGGTGAAATCCTCATATGATGTGATATTGGAATGCCCCAATGTTACCAACCCATGGTACCACCATTCATGAGCTTCTCCCTTTAAGTGTAGGGGGGGAAACATGATTTCCTATGACTCTATCATCTGGTTAAGCTAGAAGTAAGTGTCCAACTTGTTCACCCATGCTCTGGTTGTGCTCTTAGTGGATCCATAAAAATGTGGAATGGTCAACCTACCCACCTTGCACATAAAATCAAATTTATTTTGATTCCGCGTTGCTATGTTCCACTCCCTAGGCCTATTCCTCTTCTTGAGGTTGTAGAAGTTCTGATAGGAAAAGTCCTCCCAGATATCTTCCTTCAACGCCTGATACTTCATGTAGGTGGGCGTAACATTAGGCTCATGATATCGTTACTCATGTATTCTTGTAGCATGCTCTGCAAATAATTGTGGTAATAAGGGCCTATGAATCCTTTTGCTCCTGCTCTGAGCTGAGGTATGGGTATTGCTACCCTATACATGAGTTCTACCTCCTCTGTGGCTTCCTTCTAAATTTAAGTGATTATTTATATATAATCCAAGTGCCCCAAGGGTTTTTTAGCGTGTTGAATCCATTTCTACATTCATATATGGATTTTAAACAAAAAAAAATAGTGATTTCGTGCAGATTTGTGTCGTCGGATTCCAACGAAAATTTTTGTTTTGTAGAACAGTTAGACAATACCTATATATATTATGAAAAATTTGATATATGACTTTCGACAAACAGTTTGCATGTATTACATTAATTAAACCTCCATCAACATATTACTAATCCAAGTATACAAATAATGGAAGTGACAACATTTGGCATCCTTTATTATGAATGGAGATTGAAAACACAACAATGGTATAATTTTAATGGCTACCATAGCGGCTTCAACAGGAACTAAAAACTCAAACAAAAATATGGAATGATGCCAAGAGATGATGTCAACTGCTCCAAGGATTCCTATCCCTACACGGTCTGCTCTATCCCTATATGTTTTGCAAAAGACGATACAGTCCCACTCTAACCTTCTTGGAATTGACCCAAATTGGCCTACTGCGACCCCCAACTCCTGACAAATATTCTCACAGGATGAGGTTGGGGGATAAGTGGGGCCTTATGGGTCCCTTTGCACACAACCAATGAGGAAGCCTCTTGAAACCCTCCTGTAGCAACCTTCATTCTACAGAGGTCCTCACAGGACAAGGTTGGGCATCTAGCCGGGCTTTCCAGGACACTTATCTTCAACCTGTGGGGATGTCTCTGACACACCTTCTTGAAACCTTCCTGGTACCTGCAAAATATGGAAATGACCTCCATCGAAAATCCTCACAAATATCCTATGGACTCTGATCTTCCTCCAACTGAAAGAAAACCAAAAAATGAGACTCCAATGGAAACCCTAGATGGATTCCCCTCTTTCCTAGCTAGGATGGATATTGCACCACCAAAACTAGACTGTAATGGTGGAAGGGTTTTACTAAACCCCAATGAAACAATGGCTCCAAGAGAACTACAAAATGAGAAATCAAATCATAATACCAAAGTGAAGGATTATCGCTCTATTTTTTCTTCCTCCGAGCCTTCTAGATCTTTCCCCTTTTTGACCAAATCAAACCCTTCCTTATTTTCCCTCCAATTTTCATTCAAACAAAATTATTTAACTTTTGTTTAATGTCACTTTATAATTTTCCATATTTTAACCAATTGATACTAAATAAATCTCTGTGATTCCTTTTTTTTCTCTTGACTATAGCCTACATGAGTCATATAGGCTACTAGGTCATCCTCTGTCATGATCAACTGGAAGGGGACATTACAGAGTGTTACGTCCAACACATATAATAGGGTGATATCAACTAGAGGTGAAAAGGTTAGAAGAAAATTCCATAGGAACATGGAATTATTTCTTGTTGGAGGAGGATTATGTTCTTATGACACTGATAATGTAGGTGACGTCGAGGTTCCCTTGAGGTACAAAAATTTAGTGAGATGATGGGTACCCAATGAACTTCCTCAGTTTGGAACCGATTTCTGTGTCAATGAGAGGATGTATCGCATTATTCCATCGTCCATAAATGGTCTAGGTCTATTCTCCATGGATGGCATAAAGGTGAAATATGGAGGAATTGTTGAATTTATGGAGTATGTCGAACCATGCACAACTATGGATATTTGTTGAGTTCGGTCTGATATATGCCAAGTATGAAGAGATATGCAATTGCTACAAATTATATACAACTAAAAGACAACAATCACAATAAAGGAGCAACAATATATATTAATGGAAGACCAAAGGCGTTGGGGAATATTGCAAGGATTATAAATAGTACAAGACCTGGGACAACAAGAAAGAAACATGTTTTCACATGCTAATTTGTATTAATTTTTCCAAAACATCTTGTCCTTGTGATATATTTCTACTCAGATTTAAAAACATTTTCACCAGCTCCGTCAAGTTCGCATCACCTAAATCCTTCACTCGAATAATCATCCAAATAGTCATGTACCCCATGTTAAGACCTAAGTCTACACCCTTTCCCCTTCTCTCTCTCTTTCGCATACCTTCCCAGAAATATTTCCTCTTAAATTTGGTCAAGCCAGTTTCCCATTTGTTCAATGACTTAGTTTTCCTTATTGTGTTGCTTGACTAATTGTTTGCATAGATTTTTATGTTTTTCTTGAAGGGTAAACACATATCATGATTTGGTTCGAATCTCTTGTCATCTTGTTTTCCATTAATTGAGATTATGGAAGGTCGATCAAGTATGTTGTATGCACAAGGAACAACCATGAGCAAAAATGTAGCATTCAGAGAAGTCCATTTCGGGCTTGAAATACAAGAAAGCAGACAGGTTCAATTTTCAAAGGTGGATATCCCATGTACAATTGAGATTAACGACTCGCTCATTCAAAGTTTCAAATTTGTGCAAGGCTTAGCAACCAAATAGAAGCGTCGAAGTGTCGAAATGATGCCACGTCACTCCAGGCCCATACCACTTCGAGAATTTTCAATCAGAGAAAACATAAACTCCCGAATGTTGAAGTCCTGAAGTGAAGAGAGACTGCCATGTCAACCAAGAGAAAGTTACTTCAGGAGATTTCCATGGTTTACATTTTGAACTCTTGAAGTCCCAAAATCTAGAAGTGACGAGAGACTGCCACGTCAACTGGGAGAAAGTTACTTCAAGAGATTTCCATGCTTTACCTATTGAACTCCCAAAGTCCTGAAGTCCCGAAATGACATCAGACCGCCATGTCACTCTGATCCTGTACTACTTTGGGAGAACTCCATGCTTCACAATCCAAAAATCCTGAAGCTTGAAGTGCAAAAACACATGGAAACCATTAGTTGAGACACAAGGCACACAAATTTCTAGTCATTTGGTTGTGTCATTCACCCATTTCCATGTGACATGTGACACCTTTATTTCCATGACAAGTCATCACAATGACGTCAGGTTAGGTCACCATGTTAGATTCGGGAGATCTTCCTCTGGTTGGTATTCCTGCTCAGCATTCAAAGCTCCCGAACACCAAAATTGGCGCCATATCTAAACTTGGTTAAAAGGATTTTAGAGTTGGCGGATAGATAAACTTCAATGTGGCGCTAATATATCAGGATTATCCAAATCGCATATTGCAACAATATCAACGTCCAAGAGCGATTGTGGGGGGAGAAACTATGTGAGGTTTAATTTTGAAGAGTAGTCCCACAATTTAACCCACAGTTTTCTCTCGAGGGTACATGGCATCACCAGGTGCATTGCAGGACGAAAGGTGGGTTACCTCAAAACCACTTCCTCGCTCCCCCGCAAAATAGAAAAGTATAAAAGGGAATTTTTTCATTTATTTTATTTGATTATTATTTGATTGTTGGACCATTAGAACCTTGACACGACCACCATCTTCCCCCTGCAGCTCAACAATACACCAACTGCACACCATTTCCGCTTCTCTCCAGATATTTTTTTCATCATGACCATGGATCCCATCATAACCTTAGAAGAAGAAAAAGTTGTGAATAAAGGGACTGAAACACTAGAGGAACCAGAATCTAGGTCTTGAAACATTTTGTTTCTTATCATTGCAATTGGTTTTAGAATCAAAATGTCTCTTTCTTATTATTGTAATCGGTTTCAAACCGAAGGAACTCAACTCATATAAATATTAGGAGTTTCAACTGTATTAAGGGTTAGCATAATTTCAAGGGAATGGTTTTAGCTATTTGTAACTTGAATGTAATTTTTTGAAGCTGAATAGAATGCACATGCAGATGTCCTGAAATTTCCATGAAAAAATTCTAATGGTGATGGCATGAGTTTCGTCTTCTTTCTTCGTATGTATTTCATGTGTAATTAAATTCCACTTTCACTTTATTCTATTTAAATTGGATATTTAAAGGCCCATAATTCATCTTTTGATGCTCTTGGATGAATCAATTTAAGCTATGTTAAGTTCCTCCGAACTAAGTCAAAATTCATTTTATTTAATGCTATGATGCAGTTATGTGTTTTTCCTTTCTTCTTACACTCTGCAAATTACAATCTATAAATCAAATTCATCACCTAATTTATCCTTTATCCTTTGGAGAGTTCAACTGACCAGTCATTGCTTCCATTTGTTTTCAAAAGTTTGACGCCATAGCCCCAGGTGTCCCTCACCTTCCTTGCCAGCAAAATTATAAAAAACCCTTCAAAGAAACAAAACCTAGCCATTGATTTGTTAAATAAAACTCATATGTTAAAGACCAAGTGACAGGAGAGAGCCCTCTTTGAGCTGAGCAGGATAGTACCCATCTCTAAAGTTGTTTTGTAGGTTACGTATGTCATTTTTTTATCAGCCGAACAAATTTACAAAGTGTTAACATTTTGGCGTCATTGCCGAGGAGCGAGGGTGAAATCTTCCCTGGGATAAATGACAAAGTTCAGATCTGAGTACTAATGGTGAAAATTATTTAGACACAGAAAGGATGTGCATCATTCACCTGGTGACTCCATTTTCAAGAATTTAGAGTTCAAAATTTTCATGGAGACTCCATTGTCCAAAGACTCAATAGCCTAAATATTTTATTGATAACTCCACTGCTTCAATATGGATCACAAATATGAAAGGTATGCTCCAATGAATCACTCTCATATTCCTAGCTTTCCAAATCATATTCCTCACATATATTGCCAAAAATATTTTCCTAAATTCAAATATGGGAAAGGAAATGGTGTCGCCTTGAACTTGATTAGATTTCACATGCACATATGTAAGCTAGGGGTTGAATTTCATGAGGATTGTTTGATGAAAATGTTTATGGATACTCTAGAGGGGAAAGCAAGATTATGGTATGAAGGTCTAAAACCAGGTAGCTTATACTCTCTTAAGGATTTCCACATAACATTCTTTAAGTATTATGGAGAATCTAATCCTTCATTCTTGGTGTTTGAAGATTGTTGTGAATTTTGTGAACACTTCATTAAGTACCTTGAAAATGTTTTTGGTAATGAAGGGTGTATGAATGATGAAATCATAGAATCCCTTTATGAATATTCATCCCAAAAACAAATAGTAGCCCCTCCTTTGGTTGAAGATGAAACTGATCAAGAAATTGTTGCTCAAAGTCATTTTCCTTTTTCTAAACTTGATGAAGATATTCAAAAAGATTTCCAGCAAGACAAAGTGCTTCAAAGTTGTCTTTCTTCCCCTGTGAATGATGTGGTTGTTCAAATTCTAAGCGGCTTAGACATGGATGAGGGTTCTAAAATTGCATCTATGGAGACTTCAAGAAGTGAACAAACAAATGACATAGAGTTTTAGGAAAACAACAAAACAATGTATGCCATTTTTCAATCAGAAATACAAAAAGATAATGAAGAGGCGGTTGTTTTATTTAATTCCTTTGAAAATCATGGTTTTGAAAGTGTATCCATGGGAAACCTAGACTGTTAAATAGTTCATGTTGTTATACTTTCACATGTGCAAGAATATTATGAGCAGGAGCTTGTTTCCCTTCATTTATTTGAAAGTCAAAATGGCAGTCCCCAAGCAAATTTCCCAAAGGTTAATAAAACCAAGTCAGAATTGTTTGATGAACAAGAGGATAGCCTTGATGCACATAATATGGATGTCATATTTGAATATGTTCAAGAATGTATGAATGTTTTTGTTGATATGCATGGAAGAGTAGACAAACCTATTGTTTCCATTTCATTTGAAAATGTTCTCAGAACTGAAGAAATGGAGCAAGAACAACAAACACTTATAAAAGAGGCTTGTCTTTCTATTTTAGTTCATCAAGAAAAAATGATTTTTCGTGGTTTTCAAGATCCTCTAGCCATCCTATTACAGTCATCAGTGAAGGAGGAATTTTTTTCATTCATAAGCTCAAATTTTGGATTCAATTTTTGTTTTCAGTTGCCATCTTTTACATTTGTCTGCCTACTTAAGAAAAATGTGAGCAGAGGACAATCGAGAAGCTAATTGCTTGATTGGTTGCATTGTCAGTTTAGCATCACTGGATTGAGTATTCATTTCATCATTTTTAGAGTAGGTAGGAGTGTGAAAATAATCTTGTCGATCAAGCAGTTTTCAGTTTGGTGTTTTAGCAGTGTGTACATTCAGATTGTAGTGGTGTATTTACCGTTCAATTTTTAGTTGAGAGCAATGTACAGATGTGGGTTTTCGGTGGGAACTGGTGACAGGTCAGAGAAGGGTACACACATGTTTTGGGAGAATCCCAATGGATCAAACATTGGGTCTACAAGTTATTTTCTACCTCACTAAGAGGATAACAACCCTGTTTGAGCCAAATTTATCATATGTTAATTTGTATTAATTTTTCCAAAACATCTTGTCCTTGTGATATCTTTCCACTTAGATTTTAAAAAAATTTCACCAGCTTCGTCGATTTCCCATCACCTAAAACCTTCACTCGACTAATCATCCAAATAGTCATGTCCCCCATGTTAAGACCTAAATTTTCACCCCTGCCCCTTCTCTCTCTTTTCCGCATACCTTCCCAGAAATGTTTCCTCTTAAAGTTGGTCAAGCCAGTTTCCCATTTGTTCAATGACTTGGTTTTCCTTATTGTCTTGCTTGACTAATTCTTTGCATAAATTTTTTATGTTTTTCTTGAAGGGTAAACACATATCGTGATGTGGTTCGAATCTCTTGTCATATTGTTTTCCATTAATTGAGCTTATGAAAGGTCAATCAACTATGTTGTATGCACAGGGAACAACCATGAGAAAAAATGCAACGTTCATAGCAGTCCATTTCGGGATTGAAATACAAGAAAGAAGACAGGTTCAATTTTCAAAGGTGGATATCCCATGTACAATTCATATTAACATCTCTCACGCATTTGGATTTTCAAAGTCGCGCAAGGCTTAACAACCAAACAGAAGCGTCGAAGTGTCGAAATGATGCCATGTCACTCTAGGCCCATGCCACTTCAGGAGTTTTCAATTAAGAGAAAACATAAACTCCCGAATGTCGAAGTCTTGAAGTGACGAGAGACTTCCATGTCAACCGGGAGAAAGTTACTTTGGGAGATTTCCATGCTTTACATCTTGAACTCTTGAAGTCCCAAAGTGACGAGAGGTTTCCATGTCAACCGAGAGAAAGTTACTTTGGGAGATTTCCATGCTTTAGATCTCAAACTCATGAAGTCCCGAAGTCTCGAAATGATGTCAAGTCACCACGTCACTCTGGGCCCGTACTAATCCGAGAGAAATTCATGCTTCACAATCCAAAACTTTCGAAGCCCTAAGTGCCAAAACATGTGGCAACCATCAATTGAGACATGGAGCACACTCATCCATGACATGTGGCACTCATTTCTAATCATTTGGTTGCGTCATTCACCCATTTCCACGTGAAACATTTCACCCTTCTTTCCATGACACGTCAGCACAATGATGTCAGGTCACCACATCATATTCGGGAGATCGTCCTCCGAGAGGTATTCCTGCTCAACATTCAAATCTATCAAATGCAAAAATTGGCACCATCTCTAAACTTGGTTAAAAGGATTCTGGAGTTTGTGGACAGATAAACTTCAATGTGGCACTAAAATAGTAGGATTACCTAGATTGCAAAATTCAACAAGATCAACGGTCAAGAGCGATTGTGGGGGGTGAAACTGCGCAAGGTTTAATTTTGAAGAGCGGTCCCGCAATTTAAACTGTAGTTTTCTCTCCGGGATACGTGGCATCACTAGGTGCATTACAGGACGAAAGTTGTGTTACCTCAAAACCACTTCCTCGCGCCCCTGAAAAATAGAAAAATATAAAAGGGCATTTTTTCATTTATTTTATTTGATTATTATTTGAATGCTAGACCGTTAGAACCTTGGCGTGACCACCGTATTCCACCTACAGCTCAATGGTACACCAACTTCATGCCATTTTCGCTCGTCTCCAGGTATTTTTTTCATCACGACCATGGATCCCATCATAACCTCAAAAGAAGAACAAGTGGCAAAGAAAGGGATCGAAACACCAGAGAAACCATAATTTGGGTCTTGAAACGTTTTCTTGCTTATCATTGCAATCGGTTTCAGATTTGAAACATTTATTTCTTATCATTGTAATCGGTTTCAAACTGAAGGAACTTAGCTCATATAAATATTAGGAGTTTCAAATGTATTAAGGGTTGGCAGAAGTGCAAGGGCACGATTTTAGCTATTTGGAACTTAAATGTAATTTTCCGAATCTGAATAGAATGGACATGCAGATGTCCTGAAATTTCCACAAAAAAATTCTAATGGTGGTGGCCTGAGTTTCGTCTTCTTTCTTCGTATGTATTTCTTGTGTGCTTAAATTCCATTTTCACTGTCTTTTGTTTAAATTTGATAGTTAAAGGCCCATAATTCATCTTGTGATGCTCTCAGCTGAAGCAATTTAAACTATGTTAAGTTCCTCCTAACTAAGTCAAAATTCATTTTATTTAATGCTCTAATGTAGTTATGTGTTTTTCCTTTCTTCTTACACTCTACAAATTACAATCTATAACTCAGATTCATCGCATAATTTAGACTTTATCTTCTGGAGAGTTCAACCAACCAGTCATTGCTTCCATTTGTTTTCATAAGTTTGACTCCATAGCCCCAGGTGTCCCTCTCCTTCCTTGCCAACAAAATTATAAAAAACCCTTCAAAGCAACAAAAACTAGCCATTGCTTTGTTAAAGAAAACTCATATGTTAAAGACCAAGTGATAGCAGAGAGCCCTCTTTGAGCCAAGAAGGCTAGTACCCAGCTCTAAAGTTGGTTTGTAGGTTACCTCTGTCCTTTGTTTTATCAGCCAAACAAATTTACAAAGTGCTAACACAACCCAATTGTATATTTAAGGAGCGTGAAAGAAATCATATATTCATATGTGCGGTGAAAAAAATAGTTGCAGGGGAAAAGTTGTTTGTCAATTACAATTTGAATCGAACAGATAGAGACACTACTATTATGGGGGTAAATATGTTCTACCAGTATACCCAACCTATAATTAATGTTTTCCTTTTATATCTTTAACACACATTTTAATAGCTTAGGATTCTTATATTAATTTCTAACATTCTAAAATTTCATGCTTCTTATATTGTGGCAGGGTGATTGTGGGAAGGCACTAGCTAGCTTGCAGTAGGTATAACCATGATTTTCATATCAATTCTTGCTGACAATAATTGAATTAGCATGTTTATTTGTTGATGTAGACGAGCACATAGCCGAAGCACGATGATGTGGGTGATGAAATATTTGATTCCATCAACCCAATGGAAACAATTTGAAAGGCCTTGAGAAAGGAAAATAAGGAAGTAATTGAATAGGCTAGGTGTAAACTAGCTAAATAGGAGACTAGAGAAAGGATGAAAATTTTAATGCAGGATATAGAACAATATGGGGTAAGTGTAATTTTTTAAAACGATTGTTTCTAACATATATTGATTTATGATTTTTTTTGGATACCTTTATATGAGCAATACTCAAACTTTTTCTTTCTATAGTCATTTTTGGATCTGATGGGAAAATCTAGTCATGGGAATGCTACTGGTAATAGTGATGATTCAACCCCACAACGTCTTAGAATGAGACACATACCCATAAGGCTATTTTCATCTCCATTTGTGGCTCATAGGATGGAAACTCTTAGGGCCCATGAAATGCCCCCACTGCACACGCTAGATCGTGCACGTGATGGTCTACATGGTGAATCTCATGAGTATATTGATTTTGTAGAGCATTGTTATCCCGGAGCATCACATGTTCAATGATAGGGAACAATCTCCATCAAATTTTTGGTGAATGATAACTTGTTCCCTTGAAGATACATCAAATCCCAGGTATTTATGAATATCTTAAATAATTCCTACCATTTTATTGAAACCTACATATTTCACATTATTTTAATCTAATTATCATATCGTTTTGTAGGAAACAATGTTTTTTACGGGAATTTGCATGCCAAGGATTTAGATATTTTTGGGCCCACCATTCACACACGGTGGAACGCCCAGAACAAATATTTGAAAAACAATCTTATAAACAATATGGTCAACATGTTTCTCGATATGTTCAGCAAGTCCGAAATCACCTCGAGGGACAATACATATTTGAAATATGTGAGATATCAATATAGGGTTCAATTGAAAAAGAACCCTAAGTATGATCATCCTCTATCCATTTCTTAGAGGTAATGGAAGAATATACATGATGACACAAAGGAGAGTGCATTGAGACACGAAGGGAAGACACCACCTGGCCCTACAAGGTAATATATGCTATTTTGAATTGAATATGCTAGATTTTCTTTAGTTCTACAAAGAAAATTGTGATATCTAACATACATGAAAATGTTCATAGGCTCCCAGACATGTCAAAAGCAACTAAGGAAAGACTAGAAAAACATGAGCAACACAAACTTGGCCAAGGTGGTTACCTGAGATTAAAAGCTCAAATTGTAAGTACCAAATAATTTAACCATATTATTCATATCATCATGCAAATTTTATTTAATCGTATCCAATAAGAAAAAATCCCGATATTATGCATGCAGGAGGACATGTTCAACACTGCCACCAATGAAGAATACTTGAGGCTTGGCTTCAAGTTCGGATTTAAAGTAGTGGTGGAAAATTGACAAAGGATGGGACAGACACAATCTGACCCTTCAAATGAGATGGTAAATAAAATGACAAGATTGTGGTTGTTGATTACTTGTCAAATATAATGACGATTGATTTAACCCACCAATTAATGTGTCTATGTGTTTTAAGAAGGAAAGAAATGCCATTTCATTCGATGATGGTGGACAACAACCCCATGATTCTAGTGGTGTGCAAACCCATCATATTATGTGTGTCTTTAAAATCAAATTTATAATATGACGATTACTAATATTTACTTGCATATGGTGTACTTATAACTTTTCTTGTTTCAATGCCAGAGCATGTAGAAGAGGGTGCTCAGAGAGGAGAGGAACAAAGGACAATCCAACCAATGGTGTCGACTACTCCTCTAGGAAAAAACATAGTAATGATATTTGTACTAATGAAACATTGCTAAGAGTAATAACTAACCATGTCCTTTTAATACTTTTTGTTATTGTAGTGGATGCCCCTATAGTGCATCAATGTGCACATCGTGTTACTAGAAGTAGTGCAATGCTTGAGATGATGCATCATCATCCATCACCAGGAGAGGGCCCAATGGTTGAAGGGGATCAAGACGAATGTGATGATGATTTACTCATGAATTATATATATATATATATATATATATATATAAAGAAATTGAAAAAGAATTGATTGTACATATTTTTAGGAAAACATTTATTAATATAAATTATTGACTGTACAATTTTTTTTTCTACTTATGGTGCATGAACCTTATATGATCTGTATGCATGCACCTTATTTATTTCGTTTACCATTAATTGTTGTTTTTCTACTTGTTATGTATGATTTGGTATGGGGAATTGAGAGTGATGTGAGGGGGCGGGGGGATGATATTCCACCTTCACATGGTTTGCCCTATTTAGTAGATAATATTTTTTTCTCGAAACCAAGAGGATCTCATTCATGAGGTATTCCCCTTTAGTATTTCTAGAGTGTCGTACATGTTTAATTATTATTCAGTCATATAACATTTTATTCTCTTTGACAAATGCAACCTCATACATGTTTAATTATTATCCATTCATATAACCTTTTATCATCTTTGACAAATGTAGGTTTGAAGGGAAGTTGCTTCCATGATCCACAATGAATTTCCAACATGGTATAAATAATTTTCTTGTGTTGCCTCATGAAGTTTTCCTTCATTTCCTTGTATACTTAAATTCAAAATCCAAGGATAGATAATGGTGGAAACAACTATTATTCATTTAATAATATTTTTTTTAGAGATTATTTCCTGTAAGTTGATGTGGAATACTATGTTCTCCCTGTACGTATTCGCTAAAAAAAAATAATCAAGTTTGCTACTAACCAAATATATCAAAGATTCAAGCAATTGTCTATATATGAAAGGATTAAAATCCAAGTAAACATGCAGATTTAGATTTGGTACCATAGGAGTAGCTAAGGGCTTACAATCCATCATTTAAAATCCCTTCAAAATATCAGCTGCATACTTAGCCTATTCGAGGAACATCTAATCTGGACTATCTGACATCTCTAGACCCAATAAATACTGCACAAGTCCAATTTCCTTCATGTCAACTTCTCATGCCAACTCTACCTTGCACCTTGCATTGAGCTTCTCTGAACTCCCTATCAGTAGAAATTCATCTACATACATGTCAAATTAACAAAGAAAATCAAATCTATAAAACAAATACTAAAGTTTGGGAATTACAGTAGTTTTGGTGAAACCCAAACGTAACAAATACTCATCGATCCTGGAGTACCAATCACATAGTGCAACAAGTTTTCAGTAGTTGTTTCAGCGTGTCATAAGATTTATTAGAAGGAGGCCAACATGAGTAGTAATAAAAGTGTAGTTATGAAAAAGTCAATAGAAAACTCATATGTCTATATAGGCAAGGGGATACCTAAAAAATTACATCCGACACATATGAACCATCGTGGAAAGATGGAGGCCTCTTGTCATCCTCGAGCGTTGGGTGCATGAAAGTGTCTTTGAAACATCTCAATTCCTACTACCTAAGAGGGGATGGGCGTATGATGAGAACCAAGGGAAAAACATGACACATTCCTCTAGGGTAAATCACTCCTTGTACATTATAATGCCTTGATCTACTACTTTTTCCATTGTTGGTGGCTCAAATAGCATATCAACCAACTTGTGGAATTACTACAAAAATTCCATCCACTTAAAACATTTGACTTGTTGTAACTTTCTCTAAGTCTGAAAGTACTACAGAGGTTGGTGGTTAGTGTGAATATTGATTTACATGCCCAAGAAATAGCGTTTCCACTTCTTCACATACTACACCAAGTCATAAAGTTCCTTTTCATACATGGGATAGATTAGGATTGCTACATGAAACTTAGAGTGAAAAAAAATTAGTTTCCCACCTTACATTAACACAACACCCATGGAATACCTACTTACATATGTTTCTACCTCAAAATGTTTCTCCAAAATGGGTAAAGAAAAGCACAGTTTCCCAATCGATTCTTCTCTTTAGTTCTTTGAATGTTTTTTGTTGATTCTTTCTCCACCAAAAAATATTTCCATTAGAATTAATTAAGTGCAATGACACTATTATAACTAAAAAGGAATATATAATTTATGAATATATGGTTTTCCCCCACAAATCCTCTTACTTCTATCGCATTGGTGGGATTCGACCATTTGAGGATGACCTCAATATCAACAATATGTGCCTTGAGTTTTCTTCCACCATTGCATGTCCTGAAAACACTAAATGTTTCTTCTAAAATATGCACTTCTTGAGGTTTTCCAACAACTTATTCTTCTACAGTGTCTCCAACACCTACATCATATATGATACATTCTCTTTGAAAGTAGCATTGGAAATAACAATGTGATCCAAATATACATTACAGAAGAATTAGTATAGCATAAAAAAAAGCATTCATTAATTTTATGGAAATAGATGGTTTGGTATTGATTTCAAAATCCATTATCAAGTTAGCTTCTAGGTCACGAAAAATATATAGTATCTTCCTCATACAAGAATGGTTGATGATTGGATTACAAGGTTAGCCTCTAATTTAATGGAAATATGAGAAGTGGAAGAGTACTGAGACTCCATCCCTTTTGGGGATTAGGGGGTATAATTTTTCAAACAAGAGGGGTTTTGGGGAAAATTTGGGGAATTTTAACACAAAAAAATATGTATAAGTGTTTATATTTGTTAATCCAAGAGGACCATTATGAAAGTACTGGAAGGACTCTTCCTTCCATGACATTCTTTTTGTGCTCTCTAATTAAAAATATCCTCCAACATAAAATTAGTAATCACCCTCTACAAGAATATATTTAGGGATAAGACCATAAAAATGGAAATCATATGACATAACCATGATTGGAAGTATCCTAATTAGAACACTTATATTTTCCTCTCTTATAGGTGTCACATATATTTCACCTTTCGCATTTAAGCTTGGACTACTCCTAGACTTTCCACCAACTTTGACAAGGTCTCAGATATAAATCCTTATTTTCATTTCGACATGGACAAGGGATGAATATATCATTTTCCAAAACAAAGCCTCAACAAGTTTCAGTTTCAGTTTCTTTCCTTTCTTGTTGCAGTAGGAAGGTTGCTCCATTGTGACCTTGCCAAAAGAAATGGCTCTATTTCAAACTCCACTAGATCATCAAACATTCTTTGTAAACCATTACTCATAGAGTCATCAAATTAATTTGGTTGATGAATAATCAATCCCTATTCATTAATGAATTCTTTGGAAGCATCTATACACAAGGTTTTTATTGTTAAAATGGTTTATTCTAAATATCATTACCATCATCTTCCCAAGTGAAGCCTTTTGTTTCTTCTTCAATGGTAACTAATTTCATGCTTCTTGATAATCCTTGTATTTCATCTTTAGTATCTTTATGAATGGAGCTTACACAATAATTTATTTTTCTTGCAACATTTGTTACATTCAACTTACATGATTGTATGGTTGGCTCTTCAAAATTCATTACATGAAAATTCTCAAATCCAACCTCAATAGAAGCAAGGAACCCAACATGATAGACTTGCACTAAAATATATTGAAAAGAAGGAAGTGTGGATATTGTTGGATTCCTATCACTTCTTGAGGAAACATTGGTGACCTAAAAGACTACAGGTATCCCACAATCATAGGTTGTATCTTTGTCATACAACTTTTTTATGTGAAATTTACGACCATTTCACCACATATCCTTTTGGTGTGTCAATTGAAATATGTATGACACGTGGAAAATGCATTATCAATCAATAAACATATTTAGAATTAGTATAAATTAAAAAAAAAAAATACACCACATAGATTAATATAATGGAAAAAAACTAAAACATTATGTGGGTGAATAATATGTTTTCTTGCTCATGTTTTAAACCATATGCTAAATCAATGTCCCTCTATGTAATAGTGGTATCTTGATTACAATGAGCTTATTTAATCAATGTAGCCACCCCTTCCCATGATAACCTACAATTACATTGTATACATCGATCTATCCACACCTTCGTCCAATCAAGATTGTTTGCGATGTATAAATGTAGTGCATCCTACTCTCAACCAACTGTATGAAAAAATAATAAAAATTACTAATTAGAATAAAGATTAATAATTGATGGAAGCTTAATAAAAATAAAATAAGTACAATATAGAAATAAATAAATATTGATGCAAAGTATTATATATCTCTACCATATAATTACCTTTCACTTTCCTCATTCTACCTTTCTCGACCAGGACCTCCCCTTCAAATTTTTTAATGGAATTAACATCTCAAATCCGAGGCACCTTCATATTTGCTGCTAATTTAGGAAAATACTAACTAATATACACCAAGGATTGATATATCATATATCCATCCACCATAGAACCCTCGGGACGTGTTCTTTTTCTAACAAAAGTATTCAATGACTTCAAGTGCCTCTCCACCATCCACATTGACCTTATGTGTACAGGTCCACAATTTTCAATCTCCTCAACTTAGTGTACGAGGTAGTGTTCTTTCACATTGAAAAATGTCAGAGGTAGATTCTTTTTCATTTTACACATTAGCCAAGGAATTTCCCTCCTCCAATATTTTATATATTCTTTATGGATTTATTTAGATGACAACCACCTACACGTGATATAACAAAGAAAATCATAGGTTTCAACAACAATGTATACATTGAAAGTAAAAGCACTGTCGACAAGTTCATCAACAAATATTTTTCATATAAATATTTATTTACCTCATGTATTTTCCAAGATAATATATAACGTATGTTACAACGTTATCAAAGTTGTCAGGGAGAGATAGAGGTAGAACATATTGTAACAAAAAAGGGATCATTAATGTTTCAAAAACAAAACAAAATTAAAATACTAAAAATAAGTATGTTAACCAATATAGAAATGTACCAAAATAATTACCTTAAAGAAGGTATGCCAATCATGAGTTTTCACCCCACCAAATTCACCTTTCTTCGTTAAGATATTCTTTATGTTTGAAGCAAATCCCATGGAAAATTTAATTATTCAAATGACCTCTTTTAAAACATTTCTTTATTGCTTTATAAATAACCATGGAAGACTATTTCGATGTCCATTCCTATCTGAAAAAATAATATTTTTCATTGCATGATTGGCTTCCTGAATCTCAGTACAAATTTTGACATTTTTTTCTTTATCACTCCTTCCTTCTAAGATTCTCCACAATGTTTATGTTGTTGATTAAGGTTGGTTTCCATTGATGTAAACCCTCGAAGAAATCCCTGTAGCACAAGGTTTGGGTAATGGACCCAAGATTGTTTGATGTAAAGATGACTCCTTATTGTCTTGTCATGGTTGATAAGAAGTAAAAATGGATGAACTCCAAAGTGGTCCCTTTATGGTGAAAGCCCTCATGGGAAGGTGTTTTGTGGAGTGAGAGAACCCATGCTTATTTGAGGAATAATGAGATGAAGGACAGTGAATTTGTGAGTGAAACTATCCTATATGGATAGTGCTTGTGATGTTGTTTCCGGTGGTATGTGGAACGTCACATAACTCCTCACGGTTAGAGAGTTATGACCATATGAAGTTGGAGAACCCTCATGAGTCTTATAGAAGCCCCCAAGAGTCAAAGTGCTTTGCAAAAATAAATTATTTTAAATGAAGAAGCCCTAAAATAAGGAAAGTGTAAGGCTACATGAAGATATAAATCAGAGACAAAGATCACTCATAAAAAACACACTTGTACATATTGCACATCTATTTTTTTATGTAAAGCTTCCTGTAAATACTTGTGGATACATCTAAAGTGGAGAACATCTGAGGTATCATGAAGGGTTGACCCCGAAATTCTCGGAATTACAGCAAAACCCTATTTTTTTAGGTGTATGTAGGTTGTATGTGTACAAGGTGCATACATGTTGAGTTATACGCGGACTGTCTATGTATAAGGTGCATACATGTTGAGTTATACGCGGATTGTTTGTGTATAATGTGCGTACATGCTGAGTTATACGTGGGATGTTTGTGTACAAGGTGCGTACATGTTGAGTTATAAGCGAGCTGACAGTGTATTAGGGTGTGTACATGTTGGTAAATCCATGGAAACTTGAAGAGATGAAGATGCAGAGATTCTATATTCTGAGATCAAGCTCCTAGGAAGGTTTAAAGGCTCAGATACATCAGATCCATCCATTGGTTCAAAAGGTATGTCTTATTTCTATGAATAGTTGGATTTTGATGTATGCATGAGGAATGGCAATGGATATTTGAGAATTCTCCCTAGAGATACTAGTGACTACATGGGATCTTCTGTATAAGTCAGATATACAGAAATACAGTGTTGGTGTATTTATCATTGATACTTCTTGTTGAGGCACATCTTGTATTTCTTGTCATATGGCTAAGGGTATTTATGGTACATGGTTGAGAGCTTATATTTATGTAGTGGTTGATGTATTGAGAAGTTGAATATCATAAAGGGTTTGATGACTAAGATCATGTGATGGATATTATACTTGTTCATGATTACACATACCTATGACTAGAGAGAGACATACTTGCCTTGAAAAAAGGTTATGTATGAGGATGCATGCACATGATACAATTATAGTCTGCATACAGTGGCAGGTAACAAATCTATGTGAAAGAATTTACAGAAGGTCAGAAGTTTTCAAGAAAAGGGAAACCCTAGTTTTT
>SNQJ01S0026582.1:4232-28390 GCA_010110895.2 Picea sitchensis
GCTTATCATTCAAAGACAAAGCACATTGATGTTCAATATCACTTTGTGAGAGACATGATTGAAGAAAAGAAAGTATCACTGATGAAGGTGGATACTTTGAAGAATGTTGCAGATTCATTAACAAAATCTGTGAGCACTGAGAAATTCTCTTGGTGTAGAGGATCCATGTGCATTGTTGCCCTGGATTGTTGACTATGTAAGCCTGTAATCCCTTGTCTGAAAAGAAAACAACAAGTGGGAGAATGTTGGGTATGTGTTATATTCTTTGCACGAGTAGTAGTGTCTGAGCGTCTGCGCCGGGTGTGCAGGGGGGTTAGAGGGGGGTGTAGGGGGGTGGAGCCCCCCACATGGGGGTTCGGGGGTAGTGCCCCCAAAAATGTTTTTCACACCGGGACGACATATTTCCGGGATGACATATTTCCGGGACGACATATTTCCAAGACGACATATTTCCAGGACCACATGATATTTAGGTGGTTTTTTCAGCACATGGTTTTTTTCCGATGGTTTTCTATTTCCGGTTAAGGAATTAGGGTTTTGGAATAATCCAGGTCATTGGGTTAGGGTTTTGGATGTCGTTGGCTCCTATATGTATATTGTATTGTAAACAATGTAACACAATGTATGAATATAATATATGCTAGTTTTCCTAGTTTGGGTTTCCAGGTGAAAAATCTCTGTGTAATGTTTGTATTTTCCATTGTATCTTTTCTATTCTTTTCTGAATATCAGTTTGCAATAGATATTGTACAAGGTTATAATTTACACAGAGAAGGAAATATTAGTGGTTTTTCATGTTTAGAGAGTCTGAAAAACACTAAAAGAAGACTCTAGAGTAATCCTTTTTTGTAATTAGTCCAGTTTGTTCAAAAAATGGTTAAATGTATACTGAAAGGATGTCTCTTCAAAACCATTTTAATGAGTGTGAAAGAGACAAGATCACTCGACTATATTTTCAATTTTAATGATTCTGAAAAGAGCTTAACTATGGACTCACAACCTTTTTCTAAGTTTAGTCCCCTTAGCCTGGAAAATTTAAAAAAATAAATTAGGAGAACTTTCTCAACGAGACATGTCTCTCGACGCGTACCTTTTTCTTGGATAATCTATTGGCCGAAAAAAGGTTTAAACTCATGCCAAATAGATATTCCTTCTGGACCAATTAACGAGTGTGAAAGGAACAAGGTCACTCAATGATATTTTCATATTTAGGTAGTTTGAAAAGAGCTTAACTATGGACTCTAAGGGGGTTCCTTTTTTGTATATAATCTCTAAGGCCCGAAAAAGAGAAAAACCAAAACCAAGGAGAATGGCCCTTTTTAAAAAATTTAGTCCCCCAGGCCCGAAAAAGGGTTAAAATTACACCTGAGAATACTATCCTAGAGAACCGAAGCTCCTAGGGCATACATCTATTCATAAATTAACCATTCAAACCGAAAAAGGGATAAACTGCTGCGGAATGGATGTGCCTTCAAATTTTAGTTTAACGAGCGTGAAGAGAAACAAGATCGCTCAACAATATTTTCAATTTTAGAGAGTCTGAAAAGGGATTAAAGAAGACTCCAGGGGGGGTTCTTTTCTTAATTTATCCAAACGAGACCAATAAAATAAAATAAACTCTCATTAGATGTTGCTTTCAAAGTTTAAGCAAGCTTGAAAGAGAACAAACCATGCTCTTGGGGAGTCCCTTAGGTATGAACCAGAAAATATGAAGATGAATGGGGCTTCAACACACAATCATGGTGGGACTAGAAGGACTCCCAAGCCTATGGAAAACTCAAAACATGGATGCCAAAATGAAGCAAAGAATCTACCTAGGGCATCCATGTAGAGGAAGGATCTACCACCTAATTAGGACACTTCTAAAGTAACATAGAAGGCTATGTGTCACACTTTGGTGGGATCGATCCTATGGCAAAGTGGAAAAAAAGTCAACATCATGCAAGATGCAAGGTGATGCGAACCTAACCTATATGAAAGTGTCGAATTTTTTTTTTACCATGGGATGACGTGAGTGTAACAGATCTCATAAAAACAAAAAAATAAAAGAAAAAGTTCATAAGAATGACCCAAAGATCTCTAAAAAAGAATCTCAAGTACCCACCAAGCCAAGAAGGGGGAAAAGAGGACCAAACAGTGGAAAAAAGAGCCAAAAAAAGTCTATAAATAGGGGCAAACATCTCATTTTAACTATCAAAAATGGGAAAATAACCAAAAAGCCAAAACACCCTCTTCTTTAAAACGCGAATTTGAGGATCTACAGTGGACGAAAGATCTTCAAACCTGAACCAAGTAAGTATAAATGAAATCTCTCATCCTTTCAATTAATCATTTATTGCTTATTTAATTTTTTAGAGGGTGTGCGCCCTAGTAAAAAGGTTGAGTTTCTGTGTACGCAGGCTATCCTCACTCAAACTTAGCATGTGTGCACCCTAGTAAGAAGTGCTCAAACTTAGCATGCATGCATGCGTACATACGTGACTGTCTTAAAGACAACCTGCATACATCTCTTTAAGATTTCAAAAAATGAAATAAGGGACTAACCTCACAAACTTTTATGCAAGATGATGTATGTTCACTAGTGAGAGAGAGAACATGATGATTTAGATGCCTTAGTAGAAGAAGATCCAGGGGCCATTTCAATGCTCAAGCAATGTGGTATGTGGAAGTTCTTCCAGTGTCCATTCATGAGGGCACAACCTAGGTTACTGAACCATTTGATAGAGTATTGGCACCCAGACATAGAGGTCTTCATGCTAGAGGGGCAATCATTGAATCCGAAGAGTGAGGATATATACTTTTTGACCAGCCTCTCCAGGTGGGGGGAATTGATTAACTAGAGGACCTTTCCTCTAGGACCACACAACATAGAAGACTATATTTTCATGTAATGCAACACTAGAACTAACAAAGTAGGATCTCAGGTGCCAATTCATAAGATCATAAGCCTCAACCTCCATATAGTAATTTACATGATTGGGTGGATCACGAGATCTGCAACACTTCATCAGGATTCACATGCACATATGCATTGTGGAAATCAATGTCTACATACCACCCTTTTTTACTGGATCACTACAATGCTCACATGTATGAAAACATAACTGACTGACTGTCGAAGAAGAACAAAAAAAAACTTCAGGTTTGGGACCGTGCTGTTCACTTTCTTTTTTGAGAGAGTAACAAGCCTTAGCGCACGAGAGACAGTACGAGGCCATATTGCCTCCTTTCCAACATTATGCAAGTGGGAAACTTAGGTTTCCTTGAAATTGTTTAGGGAGAGTGTAGGAGGTCCCGTCAAATTCCTGTGATCGAGGACTACCCCTACGCAAGGATCAATTTCTTGAGGGATCCTAATATGCCTATGCCCCCTGGTGAGGAGCATAGAGAGATAGGTACATATTACTACATATTTTAAAGTTATTTTATTTTAATTTTTTAAATATTATCGTTTTTATGGTAATGTCAAAGTACTAATTCGGTGATCTATTCTATACAGAAGTTGGATCGGTACGACTAGCCTACTTCGCCAAGACTAGGCATCGTCCTCGAGCAGATGTTAGACCAACACAAACACAAGGACCAATAGTGGCGGGAGGACCATCAGTCAAAGAGGTTGAGAGAGTATTGTGACGAGTATAGAGGAACCTGACATCTCTCACCCGTCTAATGTCGATGGCATAGATAGAGGACCTTCCCCCGACCATGCAACCACATGTTGTAGGGGTATCTAGGACTTGGGTTCAGTTTTTTTGACGTCTTGAGAACTTCGTAGTTCATTATATTAGTGCCAACACGCCTAGTTCATAGCTAGCAATGGACCACATATGTGCCGAGGGCACGTTTTTGTACTCTCTTATGTAGTGAAGGCTTGAGCCCAACGATGTGTACCGACTCTATTTGAGGCTTTATGGCCCACTTTTGTACTTATGAAATTAATTTTTGGACACATTATTATATATATACATCTTTTTTCCTTATGGCTAAAACATTTTGTACAAATGTATTTGCATATGAATGTATGTGTGTGCTTTTACTTTTATGTGTGAGCAATATGCCAATCTAACACATGATTAGCCAATGTAGTAGTTAATTGATTAGATCTCCTAGGAACATGAATATAAGTAATATAATAAAAAAATTGTTCTAAGAGACGTAACCTAAGGAATCGTCGGTGAAGGGTGGGATAGTATAAATGATATATTCCATTTAAATGAGACATGACTAGTTGAGCATCTAGATAGACCCGGAGGTTAGAAATACCACGTGACAAAGCATCATGCAATAATTCTATTACGACACTGTACTCAACAACATTATTGGTTTCCTCACCTAGAAAAATACCTCCAGAAGACATCAACTGACCAAAGGGTGTGACGATCACCCAAGATGCGGAAGCAAGCCTCCGAATGTGTTGGATAGCACCATTTGTAAACCCAACATAGACTTAAGATTCACTTGACATATGCCACAATGAAAAGAAACACAATAATATACACGTCCATAGAACAAAAAGATAAAAATGTATAAATAAAGCTGTAAATTATATACAAGAAGTCATGCCCAGGTGACCTATCTAAGCGTAATACTTCTTAAGGTAGAGCCCATTTATAGGCTCCGATAAATAATTTCCCTCAAAATCAACTAGTTGATAGGCACCCTTTTCTAAAACTTTCTTAACAATGAAAGGTATGAACCACATGGGTTTGAATTTTCCTACCCCAAAGGGATCTTTATCTTGGTCATAGACCAAGACATGATTTCCTTCGGAGAAAAATTGAGGGAGGATAGAATGATCATACTAACACTTGACACGTTGTTTGTGAACCTCGTTGGAAAATGATGCATCTCGATGTTTCTCTAGATATAGAAGTGTCGGGCAATAGTTCCACTTCCAAGTGAATTGAAGGGATTTGGCACTTTATGGGAAATACTTCCTCCAGTCTGTAAATGAGTTGGAAAGGAGAAAAACCGGTCGCAGTCTTTATTGAGGTTCAATAATCCCAAAGTGTTGAGTACAACATCAAATGCCAATTCGACTTGGCCGAATTTATTGTCCATTGAATACTAGTCTTGAGAGATATATTAACAACCTCCACTTGACCATTATCCCATGGGTAGTAAGGTGACAAATGTTCTTTCTTAAACCCTAGTTTGGATGTTAACTCAAACATCATCTTTTTATAGAAGTAACTTCCATGGTCTGTGACAATATTCTTCGGAATAGTGAACCTGGATACAATCTGGTTAAAAACGAAAAGTGCAGTCGTTTCTCCATCATTGTTGAATGTCAGCATGGACTCGACCCACTTAGTGAAGTATTATACCTCCACAATGATATAACAATGCCCCCTAGCTGAAGCTGAGTGGCATGTAGTAAAATAAATCCTCCACTTAGTGAAGGGACCAACAACAATAACTGGAAACATGGGATTAGGGTGTGCAAACATATTTCTAGAGAAGAGATAGCATGGGTGACACTTCTTGACAACCTCTACACAATATTTGATCATCAAGGGCCAAAACTTTCCAGCGCGAAGAATTTTTTGGGCTGTTGTCAACCCATACAAGTGACCGCCACATGCTCTAGTGTGACAATCATTAAACACAATATCTTCCTCTTCATGAGTGAGACAACGATGGAGAATGCAATCCACTCCTCAACAATATAAAGTATCATCGATGATAAGATAGTTGCATGCTTGATGGCATATTCGTCGATGCTCATTGCAAGAAGTAGAAGAAGGGCACTTCAAATTTTGAAGATACACAAGTATATCTCCATACCAAGGGTCCAAAAATGAAATAATAAAAAAATCCCCATTGATCAATGACTCCTCGAGAAATTTTTTACCACTCTTGACCTAAAGTTCTGAAATTAGTTCAATATAGACCAAGGACTTTTTAGATTTCGTAGAAACAAAATCCAAGTCAAATTCTTGTAGGATGAATATCCATCCAATGATTTTTCCACCGATGACCCATCGTGTTAACACATATTGAAAAGGGTTCATGACAATTATGATGGTGGTCTTGCGAAGTAATATTTAATGATAGAACTGTTAGATAGCATGAAAAACTTCCAAAACAAGTTTCTCATCATGTGTGTAGTTGAGTTTTGGTCCTACCAAGCCTCAACTAAGATAGTAGATAACATTCTCTTCAAGTGTTCCATTCTCTTGGACCAAGACCATGCTAATAGTTGACTCTGCGGCAACCAAATACAAAAAGAAATCCTTGCCATAATCTGGAGGACTGAGCAAAGGGGAAGATGTCAGAGAACGTTTCAACGCTTCGAAAGAGCATTGAGCCTATTCATCCCAACAAAATGGGAACGCTTTCTTTAAGAGACACATAAACCCTTTTTTAATCTTGGCATAGTTGTGTTGATGCTCAGATCTGTCAAGACCAAAACAACAACCTCATGAGGACATTAGTCCCCCTTCTTTTTTAGAGAGGTGGCTCTCCTCTTTGGATAAAATATATTTATTTGAATATCTTGGATTAGGGAGAGTGCTAGGCAAAAAACCCCAAATATTTATTGCTTGGATTTATATGAAAATGGTTCTTCAATAACCCAATATGATTTTTAAGTGCAACAAACTTCTTTTTACAATAAGGAAAAATTGAAGGAGGGATTCATCATCAGAATTAAATTGTGATCAACATCACACACACTCTTCTTAATAATATATACACACATCCATATATTCTTCATGATAAATAGGAGAGAATGATTTGATCATCTCAAATAATTTTAATAGAGTACCTCAATTAGTAAAAAAAGATAAATTGATAGGTCAACCTCAAATATCTCATACTTAAAACTCAAAGTTACAAGATACAATTAAGATCAACCCCGAAGCAATTCTTTGTGGATTTTATTCATGAGAAATGTTCTTCATTACCAAAAAATTGACAACCATGTATGTGGCTACAAATACTCCATGATCATATAAGAAAATTTTGTAGAATAATACAAGAAAAACACTCAACAAATCATCCTTGTGCCCAACTATGAGATTCAAGCATAAAGCTATGAGAAGTGGTGTAGAACAAAAAAAAGAATGGAGAAGATGGAGATTTATTTATTTTGATCAGAAGCTTGATTGTGTATCCATGGATGTTCCTTTTTTTTCCTTTGATCTTCTTCCCTGCCCCTATGACAATACTGATTCTTGGGAACCTTTGATGAAGCCTCTCTTCTCTTTTTAAGATGAGATTTTATAACTACATTAGTAGTTAGGGTTTCTCCCTTCTAGAAATTCTCGTACAAGTTTCTTCTTGAAACATTCCATTTAATTAATTCCACATTAAGTCCTAATTAATGAACTTACATCATTAATATAAGCATATTCCAAATGGATCTTTTTCCCTTTTTTTATAAATTTTTTTAAAATAAACTTTTATTTCAAAATTTTAATTAATTTCTTTTTAAAAGAGGAGGACTGTAATTTAATTTTTTGGATAGGATATACAACCTTTACGCCATTTCAAAAAAATTATATCTTATCTCCATCATCTTATATTTCCAATGATATAAGGTTTGTCCAAATCCAACTCTCGGATCTCAAGATATGACCTTGTGAAGTCGAGGTGTTGAGAAGATTTATCAACTAGGCATAAAAATGGTACTGACTAATATTTTGATTTTTTAGAAAATGTTGGCAACTTTCATCTCTCAATACCTATCCCATCATCTTATACATAAAAATATATTTTCAATGCTATAAAGTTTTCTGCAAATGGAGTTCAGAATCTCAAGATATATCCTTTGCATTATCATGGCTCAATCACCGTCGAGCAAGTTTGATGGGTAATGTGGGCCCTTGATTTAATTTCAACCTCCTTAGTTGAATTTCAACTTTTCTTCTTTATTATTATCCCACATGTACGAGAATAAAAGAGTCTTAGTGGTATATAATGTTAAGTGTAACATAAACTTGACAATAAATAAAGAAGATAGGAGATTATGGAGTTTGGAGGATTCGACCCTTGAAAAATTGTTGAATATAATAATAAATTTTTATGCCCTGTCAACCACCAATATGCCCATTAAAAAATGGCGAGTCACCCAACCAAATGTTTCCACATGTCATCACTCGATAGACCAACAATATACCAATAAAAATAAACCATATGCCATCCAATAAAATCATGCCATGTGTCACTTCTTGTATGCTGCCACGTGTCTCCATTAATTAGTTTCCATGTGGCACCATCCATTTAACTGCCATGTGGATATATCTCATTGGTTAATAAAGTTCCATCTGTCAGTTGGAGATGTTCCTCATAGAACTTGGGATAGGAGTAATAAATATCACCAACCCTCACCAACCCACGAACCCGTGAACCCGCAGTAACTCATATATATTTGGCTAAGTGTTGGAGAAGTTATATAGTAAAGAGTAGTAAAAAGAGTTGTGTGCATTATGAAGGTGGCATAATTCAAAGTGCATTGTGAGGGTAGCAGAGTGTTGGTGAAGTTACATAGTAAATAGTAGTAAAAAACGTTGTGTGCATTATGAAGGTGGTTGAATTCAATGTGCGTTGTGAGGGTAGTGGAGATAAAACATACTCTTAAGAAATATCACCAACCCGCCAACCCATTACATAGTAAAGAGTAGAAAAAACAGTTGTGTGCATTATGAAGGTGGCATAAGTCAAAGTGCATTGTGAAGGTAGCAGAGATAAAACTTACTCTTAAGAAATATCACCAACTCGCCAACCCACGATAAGCCATAGTAAATAAGACTAAGTATGTAAAGTATATAATGGATCATGTGAAATATGAAAAATATGAAAAAAGAAAAGAAATATATGGGAAATTAAAGGAATTACGTGAAATTTTGGAAAAGAAAAAACGAAAAAAAAAGAAATGGAAAAATGGGATAATGAAAATGGAAAGGACAATAAAAAGAAATGGGAAAATAAAGGAAAAGAGAAATGACTGTGAATGTGGAAAAGCAATAAGGAAAAATGGTTAAGTGTGGAAAATGGTAAGGGGAGGGGGGGACCCACCCCCCAAACCCGCCCTTTAGAGTAAAAACACTTTTTGCTAAACTCAGGATTAAATCTGTAGGAGGTAAAAATATTTTTATTACAACCTTTCCCTTGTCCCATGCCATCAACACTCGTCATGAAGTCATGAACCTTAGATTCCGACTCTTTAGCTCTTTATTACAACCTTTTGACCGCTTCAACGTAGGTCAAGGCTTCAGGGACCTCTCAAGCCGTCAGCGGTCCCTCAGGATTAAATCAGTCAAGGTGTCCCTCAGTCTCAGTCTCAGTATCAGTAAAGGGAGGACCCACCCCCCAAACCCGCCCTTTAGAGTAAAAACACTTTTTGCTAAACTCAGGATTAAATCCGTAGGAGGTAAAAAGTTGTTTATTACAACCTTTCCCTTGTCCCATGCCATCAACACTCATCATGAAGTCAGGAACCTCATATTCCCACTCTTTAGCTCTTTATTACAACCTTTTGACCGCTTCAACGTAGGTCAAGGCTTCAGGGACCTATCAAGCCGTCAGCGGTCCCTCAGGATTAAATCAGTCAAGGTGTCCCTCAGTCTCAGTCTCAGTATCAGTAAAGGGGGGTTTTCCGTGTCCCTGGGAACACCACCCAGTGGATTGTGTACCCTATATACATGTACCGATACATTCGTTTGGTGTCCCCTCACGAGGGGGTACTATAGCCTAGTTTCCGAAACATGCCTCGGAGCCTGACCAATGGGTTTGGGCAACCTAAAAAGGATATTTTGCTATGACTCTTTTTTTGATCTCTCAGCACGGGAGGGCTTCACGCTCCCAGCCTTGCACTTCGGTGAAGAACATGCGGCCAGCCGTGGCACACAATACGGATTATGTTAGTCGCTTCTTAGTCTCTTTTGGTTATGGTCCCTTCTCATCTGACAGACATACTTATCCCTTCTCATTTGTTCGAATTACTCCCTTCTTCTTCTCTTTCATTAAGATTTATTATTGTTGTTCTGGTAAGTCTTTGGATTCTGGTCAATCTTTTGATTCTACTAACGATTCTGGTCAATCTTTTGATTCTACTTCTGGTAAATCTTTTGATTCAACTAACTCTTTGGATTCTCGTGGTGGGTATGATAGTAATAGATTTCAATGATTATTATAGTACTAAATCCACCCAACATTAATGTAATGTGCACAAAAGGTATTGATATTGAGATGCTTACTTCGTAGGGATATTTGATCGTTAACTCAGTGGTAGAGACCTCTATTGTCAAAGCTCGCCCCGACCCCAACAAGGATATATTGGTTATATGTGATAACAGTATTAATACATGGTGTATTATGGATGATTTTGTTCAAAACAAGGATCCGATATGAAAGTAATGAGACAATGGGAAAAATGACTAAGTATAAAATGAGAGAATGAGTAGAGCTGAAGGGAATGGGGAGGAAATATCATGTCATTTAGAATATATTTCATATTTCTTCTTGTAATACCTCCATTGGAATTCTGGATAGAAGTATGTGTATCTTGGTCACAGATAATCGGATTTTGATTCCACGAAATGGATGATGAATTTTATACCAAGGGATATGCAATGAACATATAATAGTTCAAAAATCTTCATCTTCCAATATCATTTTTTTATTATTATTCCAGGAGCGTGAACATATAGGTGACCAAATTTTTGTCAACAACTGGCTCCAATTGCGTTATAGTGACCCCATGTGGGTTGCTGACAACACCATAATCTCAAGACCAATTAACTTGTCTGTTGGGCTATGGAGTCATATTCAAAATTAATTGTTTTAATTATTCTTCTTTCATGGAGTTACCTTCGAGTTTGACTGCCTTATTGTGCAACATTGAAAAAAAATATGTACATATATGATCTACCTACCCTAACTTACTTTAATGAAAGGGGCACCTCATGTGTAGGAAAATTTCCAATGGAGCCATTCAAGCATCCAACCGACTTGTAGAATGAGCTCTTGAATTGGGAAATATGTTGAGGCTGCTACCAAATGATCAAAAAAATTCCCAAAGTATACTGTGATGAGATTGAGCAAGATGTGCTTGAAATCCGATTGTATTGCTTGGCCAACAATTCTTTGGAACCATGATTCAATTAAATCAAATTTTATTTGATCAAGAATGTTGTGTTCTTTGATTGGATAAGGGGTTTCCAATATGAGAATAATTTCATCTTTTTCCTTATCATCATCCACATCTAAGATTTCTGATTCAACATCAATTCCTTGAAGGAATTATTTCTTTGTACAATGATCATGTCTCTGTGATGAGATTGCAATGGTGAACTATTGGTGAACTTTTGTGGGGAACTGTATGACCATATTTTGTTGTTCATCAATAATTTCATGATCTTCAGAAATAAAATGTATCATCCATAATTTCTCTTGCCGTAAATGTATTTCCTTTGATGCTTGGAAAATTCCTTCTGCATGAAACTCAACATTAGGAAAAGAATCCACATAATACAAATCTGATGTAAAGTGATGATTTCTATCCCTTCGATTTAAACATTGTATTTGTGGCTTGATATATATTGGTTGTATTATTTGAGACTCTGCTACAATATTTTCATACCTCACGTTCATCCTTAAGTTCACTATAATCATCACTTTTAAATTAAGCACATGAGAGGCTGATATTTACGTCCCATGAGCCATACGGAGGATGGTTTTCTTCTTGGATTGAAAATTTAGTGTTTTCATTTTTTGTTTGAGGATCAAGATCTGAAAAAAATAAAAATTTATTTCCTCAATTTTTTTTCTAAATTCATTCCTCCATTGTCTTGGATCAATTTTGGGGTGTCTAATATGTTGGCATTGGTTTCAAGAATGAATATTTCAATGAGTTGATCTCGCTGCATTAATTATTTCCAACTGCATTTTCCTTCTTGCCTCAATAGAAATATCAAATTTGTGGGCAAAACATTCATAACCGTTGAAAATATTGACATTGCTTGGAAACATTTATTGAGGAATCTCATGAAGAACTTTCATAAATCTGAAAGAGAAATGTTCAACTATTTCTTCTTTGTTCATCTCTATTTCAACCAACTTCAATAAAATACAATATGGATCTTTTCTTGAGAAATATATTTTGACAAACACGTTTTCTAGTACATCCTAACTAGTGATGGTTCCAGACAATAATGAATACAATCACTCACTGTCATATTCTTTTAAAGTCAAAATAAATAACTGACATGCAACATCATTTTGAGCCACATTAAAAATTTCACAAGCACTGTCAAATTTAATCAAATGTTTCTATGCATCTTCTGAAGGATTCCCGCAAAATGTTGGAAATTTATCCATGGAAATATATGGAAAGAGGTGAAGTTCTCCTTGCAAACTGAGTGGGATTCTATGCAACCTTTTCTTTCTTTGGATACCTTTTCCTTTCATTGTTCCTTGAAAAATTTTTGTTGATGGAGGAGGCGAAATCTCTTGATAGCATGAGAAACATTTCTCGGAGGAGTCTTCATATACATCTTGTTGAAATTATGAGATATTTTTAATGAAGTCACCGAGGCATATTTCTTTAAGATCTTGAATTTTGAGGATGCAGTTTCCAGAGAGATCGTCCTCCCAAAACTTTGGTGGTTTTCTAGTTCCATAAAGGTTTTCACAACCAATTTGTGACTGAAATTTCAACAATAAACCTTCAAGGCCATTTAATGTTATTTGAACAAGGTTCTCCAAAACCCAATTCATCTTGAATCAATATCTAAATTTCTCTCAAACTGCAACCCGAATGATTTTATTGTTCCAATAATATATGTGTTGCACCTCTTTTGTCACCTAAATGAGAAAAATAATGGTGTTTACAAGCCCAGTCGGGTATCTAGGCAAGACAACAGTAAAGGAAAGGGTTAGAAAGATAAAGCATTAAAAACAAATAAAGAATTAAACTAAGAATTATAAAAACAATTAAACTATAGTGCATAAGGACATTAGAACAAATAACAAACAAGACTCATGCCACCAATGGAAAGGATTATATTAGTGGAAATAAAACACCAAAGAGGAAGGAAGACTTTGGGTCCCTTCTTCCTCCAAGGGAGGGCTCTTGAACCCACAAAATTGAGCTCTTCTTACAACTTGAAAACTTGAAAGAAATGGTGAAAGAATCCCAAGCTAATTCACTCAAAAGGTGATGTGAACAACTCCAATGAAATACTGCTTGTGTGCTCTTGACAAAGAGAGAGGATCCTCCAAGAGAATATAGGCAACATAACAATACAAATGAATTCCTTGAATATGTAGAGCACCCATGGCCTCTTTTTATAGCATAACTTTGAGGTATTATTCAACTAGCTTTTAGTGTGAACAAGGGGCTATTTAGGGCACCTTTAGGTCTTTTCCCAGCCACCCATATGGATTCAGCCAAGACTTGGATGTCAAATCGACTTGGAAGCTGAACCAGAAGTGGGTGGGAGGCCGAACAATATCATAAATGCACCATTCTGAGTTGTGCATGGATTTTTGCGTCCATAGTCGCGCATTGAGCACATGTGCGTTTTTCTGGCATTTTCGACTGGTGCATGTGCGTGCACTTCCTGTATATCCTTAGCGCATGCTAATTTTATAACTGGTTGTATAGTTTTGGACCTTTTGGAAATGCATTTTTGGTGATTTTTGGTCCATGGGTGAACTAATAGCTGTTTGAAGATGCTGGATTCCTGTGACCATTTGCGGACGAAATTTCAGTGATAACAATCTGATCCAAAATGTATCATATCTCTTGAAAACAAATCTTTCCCTAGTATGGTCACCAAAAATGTTGATGCTTGGATATGTCAAGACCGAAACAACAACCTCATGAGTACATTAGCCTGCCTTCATTTTTAGATAGGTGGTTCTCCTCTTTGGCTAAAAGATATATCTTTGAATATCTTGGATTAGGGAGACTGCTAGGTAGAAAACCCCAAATCTTTATTGCTTGGATTTATATGAAAATGGTTCTTCAATAAGCCAATATGATCTTTATGTGAAAAAAAAGTTTTTTTACAATAAGAAAAAATTGAAGGAGGACTTCGACATAAGAATTAAATTGTGATCAACATCACACACAATCTTCTTAATAATATACAAACGAATCCATATCTTCTTCGTGAGAAGTAGGAGAGAATGATTTGATCATCTCAAATAATTTGAATAGAGTACTGCAATTAGTAATAAAACAGAAATTGATAGGTCAACCTCAAATATCTCATACTTAAAACCCAAAGTTACAAGATACAATTAAGATCAACCCCGAAGCAATTCTTTGTGGAGTTTATTCATGAGAAATGTTCTTCATTACCAAAAATTTGACATCCATGTATGTGACTACAAATACTCAATGATCATACAATAAAATTTTGTGCAAGAATAAAAGAAAAACACTCAACAACTCAACCTTGTGCCCAACTTTGAGATTCAAGCATGAAGCTATGAGAAGTGGTGTAGAAGAATAGAAAGAATGAAGAATATGGAGATTTATTTCTTTTGATCAGAAGATTGATTTTGTATCTAGGGATCTACCTTATTATTCCTATGATCTTCTTCCCTTCCCCTATGACAATACCGATTCTTGGGAACCTTTGATGAATCCTCTCTTCTCTTTTTAAGATGAGATTTTCTAACTAATTAAGTAGTTAGGGTTTCTCCCTTCTAGAAATTCTCGTACATGTTTATTCTTGAAAAATTCCCTTTAATTAATGCCTCATTAAGTCCTCATTAATGAACTCACATCATTAATATAAGCATATTTCAAATGGGTCTTTTCCCTTTTTTATAAAAGTTTTTAAAATAAGCTTTTATTTCAAAATTTTAATTAATTTCTTTTTAAAAGAGGAGGACTGTAATTTAATTATTTGGATAGGATATACAACCTTTCTTCCATTTAAACTAATTTATATCTAATATCCATCGTCTTATATTTCCAACAATATAAGGTTTTTCCAAATCCGACTCTCAGATATCAAGATACGACCTTGTGAAGTCGATGTGTTGAGAAGATTTATCAGCTAGGCATATAAATGTTACTGACTGATATTTTAATTTTTCAGAAAATTTTGCAAATTTCATATCTCAATACCTACCCCGTCATCTTATACATAAAAATACCTTTCAAATGGTATAATTTTTTCTATAAACAAAGGTTGGGAGCTCAAGATATAACGTTTGCAATATCGTGACTCAGCCACCGTTGATCAAGTTTGATGGGTAAATGTGGGCCCTTGATTCAATTTTGACCTCCTTTGTTGAATTTCATCTTTTCTTCTTTATTATTATCCAAAATGTATGAGAATAAAAGATTCTTAGTGGTATATAATGTTAAGTGTAACATACACTTGACAAGAAATAAGTAAGAGAGGAGATTATGGAGCTTGGAGGATTCGACCCTTGGAAAATTGTTGAATATAATAATAATTTTGCATGCCCAGTCAATCACCAATCTGCCTAGTCAACAATGATGAGTCACCCAACCAGATGTTTCCACATGTTATCAATCGGTAGACCAACAATCTACCAATAAAAATACACCTTATGTCATCCAATAAAATCACGCCATGTGTCACTTCTTGTATGCTGCCACATGTCTCCATTAATTAGTTTCCATGTGGCACCATCCATTTAACTGCCATGTGGATATAACTCATTGTTTAATAAAGTTCCATATGTCACTTGGAGATGTTCCTCATAGAACTTAGGATAGGAAAAATATTATTAAAATAATATGGTAGGTCCACGTTAATGTAGAGGTAGGTGAGAAAATCACTGTGGACCCATGGTAATACATAGTAAGAAATAAGCGTGAAAAATTCAAGGTGAAGTGGAGAGGTGAGGTAAATAGTAGTAAAAGAAGTTGTAAAATATTTAAAGTCTTTAGAATCGGTCAAACAAACTTGCATATAACATATGAAATAAACATCACCAACCCTCACCAACCCACGAACCCGTGAACCTGTGGTAATTCATATATATTTTGTGGAGATAAATTATACTCTTAAGAAATATATCCAACCCGCCAACCCACGGTAAGCCATAGTAAATAAGACTAAGCATGGAAAGTATATAATGGATCACGTGAAATATGGAAAGAAATATGGAAAATATGAAAAATGAAAAGAAATATATGGGAAATAAAAGGAATTATGTGAAATTTGGGAAAAGAAAAAAGGGAAAAGGAAAGAAATGGAAAAATGGGATAATGAAAATGGAAATGAAAATAAAAATAAATGGAAAAATAAAGGAAAATGGAAATGAATGTGAACGTGGAAAGGAATAAGGAAAAATGGTTAAGTGTGGAAAATGGTAAGTGGAATATGAAAGTAATGAGACAATGGGAAAAATGACTAAGTATAAAATGAAAGAACGAGTAAAGGTGAAGGGAACGAGGAGGAAAGAACATATCACTTAGAATATTTTTCATATTTCTTCTTGTAATACCTCCATTGGACTTATGGATAGAAGTATGCGTATCTTGGTCATGGAGACTCAGATTTTGGTTCCACGAAATGCATGACGAAGGTTATACCAAGGGATATGCAATGAACATATAATAGTTCAAAAATCTTCATCTTCGAATATCATTTGTGTATTATTATTCCAGGAGCAGGAACATATAGGTGACCAAATTTTGGTCAACAAGTTGGCAACAAAACGTTGAAGAAAGTTGGCTTTCCTATGTAGACTTTGAAGATAGGGGATTGTGAATGGGAGATACAATTGAACTATTTCCTGAACCTTCAGATGATCAACCATGATCCCTTTAGTTGACATGGTAAAACCTAACAAGCGACCCAATGTTACACAAAAATTACATTGATTCGGATTAAGGCGAATCTGATAGTAGAAACACATATCAAAGATAAGTCATAAATGGGTGGGATGATCAGATTTTTTATGAGAACATGATATCAGATCATCAATATATGCCTCGACTATGTGTTCGAGGTCGTGCAAGGAAAATGACATGGCTCACTAAAATGTGGCTCCTGCATTCTTAAGGCCAAAAGGAATTTTCCTGTATGTGAATGTACCCAAGGACATAGAAACACCATTTTATGTTAGTCCTCGGGCTTGATCTGAATTTGGTTGTACCCAGAAAAACCATCCATAAAAGAAAATACCTCACAACTCGCACATTCATTGACAATTTGGTGAATGAATGGGGTTGGAAAATTATCTTTCGGGAAAGCTTTGTTTAGATCACGAAAGTTCACACACGCGGATAATACCTTGATTTTTGTTGATAGGAACAAGGTTTGATACCCATTCTGTCAATTGCACTAGATAGATTGAACCAACCCTGTTGAGTTTCTCTATCTCAACCTTGATCACCGCTGCCTTGCGAGGAATGACTGGGCAAGGCTTCTTTCGGACAAGCTTAATATCGGGGTAAGTTGTAATCTCATGTTCAACTATTCATGGGTCAATGCCTAGAATTTCCTCATAAGACTAGGAAAAAACATCGTGGAACTCTTTAAATAATTTAGTATAGATATGAATCTCCTCAGGGGAACAATCTACTCCGATGAAGACATTTTCCATGATGCCATGGGTTGTATAGATGGTGATAGGAATCATTTCATATATACTTTCCATGTTTCCCTTGACATAGATTCCATGCGTGGCTAGAGGGTTAACATGATGAGGGGCATATCCATTCACAGTCGTAGTGAACTCTCTTCCATCTACTCTCCTTAGGTCAGGTAAAAAAAAATATTTGTGATGAATATCTTCCGAAGGTCTATCCAAACCAGTCATTTCCTCCAGAATCGCCTATTCAGAGGGAAAGACTAAGTCTAAAGGATCATGAGTGGAAAGATATCCTTGAGCCCAAATAGGCTCAAGAATGGGATATAGCTCCTGTGGGGGAACTTAATCAAGGTTTGTCGAGGCTTGATGGAAAATAATATACACAACCTCAACAACGGATAATGGCATAACCATGCCAAGGTTCCCTACATGTTCCATAGAAGCCTATGGGGAAGGTAAAATCCACAAGTCGTTAAAGTAACTCATACTAAAAGAAGTGACTTGAAAGATCACAACCTTCAGTTGGTTGGGTATATTCGAAATAAACTTGACATCATTGGTAGGTGGCGGATAATCAAAAGTCTCCATTAAATATGGAAACAATCTGACACCTAAGTTGATAGTACCTAGCTATAGGTTATCAATCATCAAGACTGTGGATGCCCCCGATGAAGGGTTAGAATAGGAGAAGGATAACTGATCAATGATTATGATCTGACCTTCGTGAGGAAAACATAATACCTAAAAAAATGGTGGATACAAACGCTGTCATAGCGTATGTCCAAATCCACCCTAAAAAAATGTTGGAGTCGAGAGGTGCATCAACTACTTCTACCTCGACACACATGATTTTTCCCTCCAGCTGCACGGGGAAGAAGGTAATTATGTCATGTGGTCTAAAATATCAACCGTCAAACATGATTAGTAACGTGGGAGATAGAGACAATTCAGGTTGGCCAATGGGCTTCCAACATACCAACAACATCATGCAAGTCGATGTACCATCATCAACCAACATACAACAAATATTCCATGTCAACGATTTCGTGGAATACACCACTGCTATATGAAAATTGACATGGTGAGGAAGACGAGGTTTATAATCTTAGAATATTCTCATCTAAGGAATAGTTCTCAACATTGGACTGTAAAACTTAGGAAAATAATTATAGGTGAGTGTGTAATATCTCCAACACCCCACTGAACACTATTAGGGTGTACATGATGAATGGGTCCTGACACCAAAGGACATGTTAGGTACCCATTGTACAATGAATATAAGAATGAGACATTAAAAAAATGAGGAAAAAGGGAAAACCTCATGGGAAAGCCCCCCCCGCCCCGCCCCCTCAAATTACAATGCATAAAAAAAATATGAGAAGGAACAAAAGGCAGTTGCTAGGCAACCATGTCCTTCACTCCAAGAAGACCCCACAACTGTGCAAGTTTGTGATCTTTGCAGATTCTGTTGAAGATGTAGATTTCTGCACGGATCTAATGGAGTAGATGCACCATTGAGATGTCCACACATATCCACTTTCTCTTGTAATGAAGAAGATCCAAATAAAGTTTGGATGAAACTTTGAAAACCGGGTGGCCGTTTCCAAAAAAACGCTGAAATTTTGTTGATTTTAAAATGATCATAACTTCACTTCCTAGACTCCGTTTCAGACGATTTATTTTTTCAAATTGGATATTTTCTCAAGAGGAATTAAAATATCCAATTTTTTTTCTCATAAATTATCAGAGTTGAGTTTGATGTGTGCAACTCCCTTTTTGTCTTTTGATGTGCATGCATTGCACATGGAAAAGTGTCTACATGTGACCCCTGAGATGTATGCATTGCACATAGAAAAGTGTCTACATGTGACCCATGGGATGCATGCCATATATCTTCCACATGAAATTCATAAAAAAAATATGAAATGGAGTAGACATCATCTACAATTAATGGAATGCAAATTTGTGCAAATACTTGTGTATAAGACTCTTAAGAATAAGAGGATTGATCTTCTGATGATTTCTTTCTGGATCTATCTTTCCAATCTCATGCATGCAATTTTCACAATCTTCTTTATTCCCAAATAAAACCTCCAATCTAGTCCATAATTCATTTGGAGTGAAGTCTTGTGAGACATCACATACTTGGTGGAGAATTTCTAGAGAAATAGACAAGCAAATAAATCCTATGGCCATATCTTGTCTATTGAGAAAGTCATTTTTCTCATCGACAGAATTAGGCTCTACTTCCGTTGCCATATTTATTTGCTACAAGCCTCTGCATCTGAGTTGAAGCATAATTTTTGGCTTCCATTCCAAATAGTTATGAGGCATGAGAAGTATTGTCGGTAAGTAAAACATAGATTCCATCTTTCTGTGTTTTTCAATCTTTAGTACTTGCAAAAATAATTTGGTGTATATTTTTCTTAGCAGTCCGCTAGATCTGATACCATGAAAATGTGTTGAACCTGCACATAATAGATCTAGCTAGAAAATACCACACACATTTGCAGAGAGAAATTGAGAAAGAAGAAGAAAGAGAGAAAGAATAGAAGAATTCTCATTAACCGTATTCCACACTCAAAGAGTGAATAATTTAAAATAGATATAAGTTACATGAGTAACTAATGTGCAATATTAGTGTTCTAGAGAAATCTAGACACTCACTGATAGACATTGGAGTGAACTGCCACCTAGTCCTAGTTAATTGATCCATGCAACCATGAGTTGACTGAGACACATGTGTGGAAGTGAGAGAGACACATGCAACTCTTGGTGATAAAACCGAGGATTCCATGCATGAGTGAATTCCACTAGTATAACCGAGTGTAAATGACTCTGAAATGAAGAGAAATATCCTATTTTGTAGGGAAATATTCTCTAGAGAGAATATTCTCTTCTAAGGAATCGTTCTCAACATTGGATTGTAAAACTTAGGAAAATAATTATAGGTGAGTGTGTAATATCTCCAACACTCTCCCCCTTACCCTTCTTGTTTTTAGATTTACTCTTTAAATTAGATTTCTAGTTACCCTTGGAATTCATCAATTGCACACTGTGTACATTCGATGTTTGGATTGTGGGGGCAACCGGACTAGGAGTTTGGCTGGCCACAGTCTGTTGAATCGATAACTGTTGTAACTGATTTGTCAACTGATCTGTGGGAATGCTTTGTGTTGATCATACTCTGCCATCAGTGTGAGGCCCATACTTTTGTTTGGTCTTGTCAAAAGTCTACCATGGTGCATCCAACAGGATTTCATAAAACATACCAGATTGAGAGTAAATCAAATCCAGTTGTTGGGCTCTCATGATAGCCTCTTCTTTGGAAAAAACCTCGGATGTCGCGACGTCTTTCGGTACACAAGGTACCAAGGAATTTAGGAACCAATCGAGAAAAAATGTGGGAGGGACCTTCAGTTTGATCAAACTCTTTCGTCAATGTCATTCTTAGATGTGATCCGAGATATGGACGAATTTTGTTTTCTTGAAGTTGGCCAATAACTCGGTGCCGACATCGTATCTTACCAGTAACTAGAAATGGTTTAAGAAAACCATAGCTAGATCGTTAAAGTAAAAGTGCTTCGAGCTATCGATCTCGATATACCATTTCACGACACCCCCTATAAGAGTGCATTGAAACAAACACACCTTAACGGAGTCATCCTTTAATGAGTTGGATGAGAACTGTAAATGAAATTCCATAACATGATCACTTGGATATTCACCATGATTTCTTTCAAACTTAGCAATGTCTAAGGGAAACTTAGTTGGCATGGGGGACCAATGCAAATCATCGCAGATCGAATCGTTTAATAGCCTCGACAAGTCTGGAAAATGCAGAGTTGTCAGGAAATGTAGTCTAGGTTGTGGTGGATTCAAAGGAAAAGAGGGACCTGGATTTTGACTGACACCAGGTTGCCAGGAAATTTTTTCCTGTTGGCTAGGGTTTTGGTAAAAACCATGGTGGCCCTGGACAGTAAAAGGAGTTTGCACTTTATTCTGCATTGTTGGTTGATTCTTGTAGTTGGATGACATACCTTGTGTAGGGATTTCTCCTTGCATAGTATTACAAGGAACTTGGTTTGGGATTCCCCTAGTTAACTCTCCTGGCATAGGTATTGAACCCTCCCCGGGGTTCCACTGAGTGTGGGAGGGGTTTCCCTTGATTGACACCCCTTGCGAAGGAAACGAGTGTTAGGATATTTAGACACTTAGGAGTTAGTTAAGATCTACTTGGTATAATATGTCGTTAGGTAAAAGTGTGTTTCTTAGTGTGTTTCTTTAGTGTGCATTAGTATGCATTTGTAGTTAGGAAATCCAATGGTCACGATATGTTACCGACATAGAGTGATCCGACAGTTCATACTCTCCTCGATCTTAATGGCCATTGATCCATGACTTAACACCTGATTGGTCCATAATCTCTATTTAAAGAGAATGGAGGGTCATTTGCCGATGATCGATTGTGAGAAACTCTCTTGTAAAATCTCTCTGTAATCTTTTTCTTTGCATTAATGAATTGCTCCAAGTGGTCACATTGGCTGGGGCCGTGGATGTTTCCCCGTAGGGGTTTTACCATGTGAAAACATCAATGTGTTGATCTTTGATCTGGTTATGTGATTGGTTACTGAAGGTGTTCGTCCTCTATTGGAATACCTGTGTTGTCAAACATGGTATCAACGCCTGTTTGAAGACTCGCTCCTGTTGAAGATCGAGATCGTGAAGCCGAGTTTCCTCATCTCTACTTTCTGTCATTTCCATACATTTATGGGCTGAAAGGAATGTTTCATTGTGTCTGTAGTGCTAGTTTCAGTTAGGAACACTTTTTGTTTCACTCGAAATGGTTTCCGTTTGCCCAAGATACAACCATTACAGTCAAATCCGGAGGTATAAAGTTTGAATACGCATTTTGTTTTTTTGCAGAGTAGTATTTTGGTTTTATTTCGGTTTTGTTTTATTTATTTCCGAGTTGCTACTCTTTTATATCTGTGTATGCTATTTTCCCCACACCCTGTGCAATATTGGAAAATCATAAATAGATAGGAAAAGGTGCATCTTCCGGGTAAGCTAACCGAGATCTAACCCTTCTTGTCATCGAGAAGCGAAATTGTTTTCTTGTGTGAAAAGAGTTTTTTTTTTTTTTTTCTTGTGTGAAAAGAGTTTTTTTTTAGCACACTCTCCAAGGCCGTCTTCAACAACAACAACAACAACAACAACAACAACAACAACTCTATGCCTCCTTCTGAACATTACAATATGTTTTGCTAGATCATTTGGTTAAAAGTTCCCTTATTAAGTAAGAGGTCTTGAGTTCAAGTCTCTTTTTTGTTACCTTTAAAAAAAAAAAGGTTCATGCTAAAATTGTAAAGTGTATTTCACTTAAAGTATAAAAGTGAATCACTATAAGTAGCTTTAATACTTTATTTTAGAGTTATTTACTTTGCATGCAACTTTTCTGTAACTTCATTGTAAAAGTGATCCCCACTTCTCTTTATAAAAGTGGGTCACTTCATAAAGAAACTTACACAGTCATGTGGTCATTTGGTTACCGATTGTGCCTTTTTTAAAAAGGGCATAACTCTAACATCAGAAGTCTGTTTTCAGTGCCGTTTTTTTTTTAAAATCCCATAACTTTTCGATCTCTTTCCATCCAGATCATCAGTTTTAGTTTTTAAATCCACATTATCTGCATATTTAATATGTCTTCTACAAGTACTGTCTTGCTTACCAACAACAACTACTTCCAATGGAAATCTCATATGGAATATTTATTAAGAAGTAAAGGCTTGTACCGAATTACCTTGGGAAAGGAAAAAACATCCACTGATGCTGATAAGAAAGCCAAGTGGGATAATAGGAATGACGAAGCACGTGGAGTAATCAGAATTTCCATCTCTCTTAATTTAAGGTACCACCTTCAAGATATTGATGACCCCAAAGAAGCTTGGGACACGAGTGAATATGTGTTTGGTAAACTCAATATTATTCAAGCACAACAGTTAGAAAGTCAAATATTGACCTTGAGTCCAAATGATTTTTCTTGTCTTGGAGACTATCTATCTAGGTTTAAAACACTCAGAATTTTATGTGAAGAATGTAAGATAAAGATGGAGGAAGAGTGTTGCATCTATCTTATTCTTTCTAAGATAGGTAGTGCATATTCTATGTTTGTATATACCTTTTATGCTATGAGAGAGGCTCTAGGGGAAGAAGCTTATGAAAAACCAAGTCTTGAGTCCTTTTGTGCTTCTTTGATTCAAGAGGAAGATAATCTTGTACAATTTGGAGTGATCAACACTGTAAGTCCCTCCAACAAAGCCTTAGTTGCCCGTTAGAAGGATAAACCCAAGTATCCCAAGAAGCAACATCCTCGCTACAACAAAAAACAACATAAGGGTCCCAAACCTGCTCAAACAGCTTCAACTCCTACTGGTGACAAAGGAGCAAAATATAAAAGTAAGAATACTAACAGACATTGCAATTTTTTTGATAAAGATGGTCATGATGAGTCCAAATGTTCCAAGAAGATGGCAACTTTAGAAGCAACGATGAAGAAGCACAACATCAGTATTGATTCTACTTGTTTTTCTCATGAACATGCACTTTCTTCTTCTGGT
>SNQJ01S0026582.1:35121-46321 GCA_010110895.2 Picea sitchensis
TGAAGAATCTTAGAGGATTTTGGGTTTGCTAGGTTACTACCGCAAGTTTGTTCAGAACTATGGGAGAATAGAAACACCTTTAATGACACTAAATAAGAAGGATGGATTTTCATGGACTCCAGAGAAAACTAAATCTTTTGAACAACTTAAAAAGGTGATGTGTAAATCTCCTGTCTTGAACACACCATACTTCACAAAAACCTTTATTGTGGAATGTGATGCCTCGGGAAATGGAATTGGTGTTGTCCTAATGCAAGAAGGAAGGCCCCTGGCTTTTGAAATTCGGCCACTCAAGGGAAAGGACTTACACAAACCCATTTATGAGAAGGAAATTATGGCAATACTACATGCATTGAAGAAATGGCACCCTTACCTAATAGGTAGGAACTTCAAGGTAAAAACAGATCATGATAGTCTTAAATACTTCTTGGAACAAAGACTATCTTTAAAATAACAACAAAAATGGGTGACCAAGATATTGGGTTATGATTTTGAAATCATCTATAAAAAAGGGAAGCAAAATGTTGTGGTAGATCCACTCTCAAGAAAGGATGAAAATGTTGAGGGATTTCTCTATGCTATCTCGATCATCCAACCCGATTGGATAATAGAAACGAGGGATGAATGGAAGAATGATGAAAAAGTGTGGACTCTCATTCAATTGTTGTAGAAGGATTTCAGTGCATCAGATACATTTACATGGAAAAATGATTCACTATGGTACAAATATCGCTTATATTTATGTAAGAACTCCCAACTCAAACAAAAGGTACTATTGGAATTGCACACCTCTCCGGTAGGAGGGCACTCGGGATTTTTGAAAACCTACCATAGGGTAAAGAAGGAATTTTTTTGGGATGGCCTTAAAAATGATTTTCAAAGGTTTATAGAAGAATGTGTGGTTTTCCAACAAAATAAGGTGGAAACAATTAAGACCCCAGATCTTTTATAACCATTAGATATCCCAAGTCATCTCTGGGAGGAGGTTTCCATGGATTTCATCACAGGGTTACCGAAGTCTGAAGGAAAGAGTGTCATCATGGTGATTGTTGATATATTGACCAAGTACACACAGTTTTGTGCACTCTCTCATCCCTTCAAAGCCAATACAGTTGAAACCACATTCGTAGAGACAATTCAAAAAATACATGGAATCCCAAATATTATTGTAAGTGACATAGATCCTATCTTCATTGGACATTTTTGGACATAACTTTTTTCTTGTTTGGGTACTCAATTGGCTCATATCTCATCCTATCATCCTCAATCTGATGGACAAAATGAGATAGTGAACAAATGTCTGGAAGGCTACCTTCGTTTCTTTGTCTTTGATAAACCAACACAATGGTTCAAATGGTTACCCTTGGAAGAATGGTGGTATAACACTTCCTTTCATGCTACAACAAAAATGACACCATTTATGTCACTCTATGGATACCACCCTCCTTCCATCACTTCTTCTCTAAAATAAAAATCCAAGGTTCAAGCAGTGGAAGATCACATCGAGCATCAACAACAAGTTCTCCAAATCTTAAAGGACAACCTGACCATGGAACATAATCACATGAAACAACAAGCAAATCAACATCGTAGTGACAAAAGTTTTGAAGTAGGGGATTGGGTATTTTTAATACTACAACCATACAAACAGATGTCCCTCAAGTGAGCCAAGAAGGATAATAAATTATCACCAAATTACTATGACCCTTATAAGGTGTTGCAAAAGATTGGTACTATGGCATACAAATTGGAGTTGCCTACACCCTCATGAGTACACCTAATTTTCAATGTTTCATGCTTAAAGAAGGTTATCGGTGACAATATCCCACTTCAAACTATATTTCTATAACTTGACGAGGAAGAAAAATCATATGGAGCCTGAAGCCATCACTGACACAAGAATTCGCCAGCTGAGGAATAGATCCATTTCAGAGTATCTCATTAAGTGGAGGGAACTACCTGCTGAAGATTCCACTTGGGAAGATGAGTCTTTTATACAGAAGCATCCAAAATTACTCAAGGGTTGCGGACAACAATTATCTCAAGGGGAGGGGAATGTTAAGCCCTAAATAGTGGCACATTACCCCTTAATTGGGGAATATTATATAAGTAATTTTATTTTATATATGTCGTCTTGGGTCCATTAGTTGTAATTGTACCTCCTTGTATCCTATATATACCAATGAGACATTTTAATTTGCAATCATCTTGTATTGGGAAATTTATGTGGTGTATAAAGAGGTTTCCCCCTCAAAGAGTCTTATTATCTAAAATTCTATCTTTTTCAAGGCGTTGAGTACTTATTCTGAGGTTTTTCTATGCTATCTTGATATTTGGTTCTTAACAACGAACCAAGTTCAGGCTCCTCTGTCGTGGCTCCAAGTGCATCAATCCCACGTTATATTATCATAACCAACATGCCATCAAGGGAAGGAGGAAGGTTTTCATAGGGAGAATGGATGGAGGGGAAAGCTGAGGCTAAAAATCTGAGCAAGATGCAATTCTTGGGCAATGAGAGGGAAGTGATTTTGACAAAGTTTGCTTATTCTCTTGTTCATGTGTCTAAATGACTCCCCAATACCTATTTTTATATGAGAAAAATATGGTTATTCGGTTTGGGAATGGGATATGAGGGGTAAAATGGTTAGGAAACCCTCCATAGCCCATACACTCCACCGAAATACATGCACATTTATATTTTTTGCAACTTTTGTAGGTAAATGCAGGCTAACTGGCATGCAACAAGCGTATGTGCATGGGATAAATAGTATGTGAAACACATGTGTACGCAGACTATCAGTGTAGTAGGGCGCGTACACTATCCAAAAAATATTTTTTTAGAAGGAAGCCTCTGTAGTATTTTTGGCAAAGTATGCAAATGGATGGGCCAATGTCTTGGATGCATAGATGTGGCATTTTTGGACTATAACTATGCCTCAACGAAGTACCAAAGGAATTACCATCACAACATAAAAAATTAACCAAGATGTACCTCAGACCATGTGCCAACATACATAAACCATGTACCAAGAGATACCATCAAACATGTGCCATATCACTCATATACCATACAACAAACCATATGCCAAGTATCCAATATGTGCATGTAACAATGTATCATACCATCACCAAGGTGTAGCATGCACAGTCACTACCATGACATGCCTCAAGCATGTACCATAACAACATAAGCATAAGCATCAAAACTAACACATAAAAATACCTCTGATCATATATCTAACCTAATACACAAGATTACATACCTGTAGCTCTCCCTCAATTTCAACAACAAGACAACATAATCTTCATCAAACTTTACCTTGATCTCACGAGACTAGTTTTGTATTAGTCACAAACCCTAAATTTCAAAAAGCATAACTCCGTACTTGTAATTAATAAATGTCTAAAATTTTAACCACAAATACTCTGAGATCTTTATTCCATCGCCTCAAAATTCCAGGGTCCGAAACATTTCAAAACATAAGTTATAGTGAAAATGGAAAACCTTTCTAAATTTTATCTTATTCTAGAGAGAGAAATTGTAAAGCATGCCCCACCCTCAATATTTGATATCTGATTCTAAAAACCACACAAAATATACCAAATATTGTTATATTTTCATTGCAATTGGTCTCACAGAATTTGGATCCTCTACAAAGAAGTTATGACTGTTTTACCTAGAACACGTGTTTGAGACTAGTTTCAGGACTAACCAAAAAAACCACATTCCACAGAGTGTATATCCAACAATACAACGACCCAGAAGCTAAAAGTTTTACCACAGGTACCTTGCTATGTCTTCTCAACAACCTCCAAATTTCACTATTTGATTTATTCTAGAAAAAACGTTATAACAAAAATGGTAATATGACCTTTAAATAACATACCTTAGAACATATCATCATAAGACCTCATCCTCTCTTGGAATTTCACCCTTCTTCAAATCATCTTCCATCTGAATTTCTCCTCAGATCTCCTTGGTTACTTCATATAAGAATAACTTACTCATATAGAATATATTCAATAGAATGTGTGTGTGAATGTACTTATGAGTGACTTCTTGAGGTGTATATATATTTTTTCTAGGTAACCTATTTCCTTAACTTTAGGGCTTCTTGAAATTTCTTCTTACAACCACTTTACCATTTCATTAATGAATTGCAACCAATTAGGGACTTCTTAACCCATCTTTGGGGCTTCCATAGGGGTTTCTCAACACATCTTTTGGGATTTTAACTTCATGACCTCATAACTCCTCAACCATGAGAAATTACATGATGTTCCACCTACCGTTGGATATGACATGACGAGTAATAACCATCTATGTATGTGTTACCTGCATTTACACTATCCTTCATGTCCTTATTACTAAAAAAACTTCAGGATTCATGACCACACCTATGGGTTTCTTGTAGACTTATTCAAAGTGTATTTATGTGAGGGCCATGCTTAGAGATACAACATAAGGGGACCACTTTGGAGACTTATCCTATACTCCCATAACATCCGTTGACATCAATGAAAACCATTATTTTTTTATATCAATGACAACCATATGTCCAACAATATCCCCCTTTGGCATTGATTGCAACACTCATACTCCACTTGTGATCAATGCTCCTCTAATGTTTCTCTCCCCCTTTCACATCAATGGAAAAGGGTATCTCTCCTTGGGACTGATCCCCCTATCTGTTGAAAATACTAAGACAACTGAGAGGGGGGGGGGTGAATTAGTTGTTACTACGCTTAAACAATATATGACTATTCAAAAAAAAATTAAGCTCTTCCAAGTGACCATCAATATTATACAACATATGAACAACATGAGTAATGAACATCAATCACACATAAGATACACACAGAGACATATTTTCATGAGGAAACCCATAAAGGGAGAAAACCTATTCTTCTTCAAATGATAGGTAGTCTTTTAAGTTCAGTACATCATCTATGTTTGAGAACCAACTCAAAGTGAGGCTTCTAACTCTGTTTTACAAGATCCAACTTTTTGAGAGTACCAACTCTCTGGTTTCTCTAACACCCACTAGAAGGAAGGACCAACTCCCTGAGTGTTCCAGCACCAACTAGATGGAAGCACCTACTTCCACTTCTACAAGAACCAAATTGTATACAGAAAACTATGTGTTTTCCCAAGCACCACCCTGCCACCCTATTTTTCTAGCCACAACCAGATGAAAGCTCCAACTTTCAGTACTCAAGCACCAAATTGAATAACAGAGGACTACAGTCCTCCCTAGCACCATCCTACCTCCCTGATTAAGAATAAATGAATGAATAACAAACAATACAGGTGTCTTACTTCTTACCCCTTCTTCTCCATTCTGCAATTCTTCTCTACTTCTATCTGTTCTGTAATTCCTCACTGCTTTTATCTGTTATGCAATTCTACTCTGCTTCTATTTGTTCTGCAGTTATGCTCTGCTTCAAACTGTTCTGCAATTCTTCTCTTACTTTTGTTTGTTCATCATCTCTGAGTTTTATCTCACACTATGCATACTATAATTTTACCTTTGTTACAGTTCAACTCATTTTTCCAGTTCAAACAACCAACTTACCATAGTCATTGCGTTTCCATTTTATCCTATACCCCCTATTCAGTTACACCTTGAATCTCTAANTGAGGGACCACCTTTCCACACTTCTTCATAGAGATGAAAGAGACCACAATGTTTGGGACTACCTTTGGTACCCTGTAGAGTTGATATCCAAAAGTAATAATTACACTACGGGACCTAGATTCATAAACAACATGACGATTCCATATATATGGTTGTCCTAGAAAAACATCATAAAATTAAAGGGGCGGGGGATCACACAATACCTCGTCTTTGAAGGGTTTTATGGTGTAGTGTAGGAGACATTGTTGGTTAATGCAAATGTATCGTCCCTGGCTAAGCCAATTGATGTTGTATGGCTAACGATATGGCGTCATTATCAGGTTCAACATATTGACAACCTATTCTAAGATCAAGTTCTTTTGGTTACCACTGTCAAAAATGAAATGGATTTGGGTTCCCTTCACCCACATATGTGAGTGGAAAAGGTGATCCCCTTCTTTAGACTCCTCTAGTTCCTTTGGTTGGACTTTTGTGGTAGCAATGGTGAAACTGGGTTCTGCATCAATGATAAATCTTCCCTTTTCATGTTCTAAATAAGATTTTGATTCGACACTTAACCTTGGGGATTTCATCTCAGCCAACAAAGACTATTTGGAGTGACATTCATCAATATTGTGCCAAGGGATTTTGTAGAACTCACACCATTTTCTAATTTCCTCCTTCAACTTCCCATTACCCTTATTTTTTGGTGACTTGGGTTGGTTATCCTAGGGTTGGTCATCCTTGATTTTTCCTTTGACTTGGGATTTAGGGACACCATTTACATACTTTGGTTGTTTTCGATTTGCAGAACCAAACTCTCGCTTGTTCTGCTGCTTGAAATTTGGCTCGATTTCGACAACATATCGGTAAGAGACTCCCAATGACGAGATGTAAAAAAACTTCATTTCATTTTGGATGTACCTATGTAGAGCCCCATAGTATTTTAGGAACAAATTTGTCTCGGATTATTTGATACCCAACTTGGTGCGCAAGGTATGGAAAGTATTGGTGAACTTTGGAAATGTTTGGCCCCTCTATTGGCATAGTGTTTTCCATATCGTGTATTGGTCATCGTAACTTCCAACAAGGTCATATTGTTCCTTGAGGGCATAAACAAAATCCACCCAAGTGGGGCTTGGCCCAAAAATTATAGACTCATCCTCGATATGTTTCTCACAGTAAGTCTCCCACCAATATCTGACATGGGTAAGGGCCTTAAGGAGTGCAACGATCATATTTTCACTATTCAAAAAATTGTGGAAAGAAAAATAACCCTCTAACACATTTAACCATTTTTCCAAAGAATCGACATCTATATGGAATTCAAATAAAGGAATATAAAAGTTAACTTATACCTTGAAGGGAATCACACCTCCAAAGTGATTGTTGGTTGAAGGTGCCTCTAGTGTTGTTGGAAGTCATTGAAGGATCTGGGAGAAATTATCCATCATCTCATTTCTCTATCATGCAAGGGATTCCTCAAGAACCATTTTCAAAGGATATATTGTCCTATCGTCCCTCTTTCATTCTATCATGGAAGGATTCTTGGGTGTGCGAGATCATTTTTCCTCAAGAGAAACAAGCTGGAGACCCAACTCTCTATACCTTGACCTCGTCAGGGACATGCACTAAGAATGACAAGGAGAAGACAACTCTGATATCACTGATCCAGATTGTTTTTGGGAACTATATGAAAGAATAAATAGAACATATATATTAAAAATAAATACATAGAGATATGGCAAGGAACATAGTAATACAATAAATCTTATATTCTATTAATGACTCTCTTAAATACAAAATAATGTAAAATGAAAAAACACACACGCTATATAGAATGGTGGTAGTTTATCTATGAGAAGAGATATGTCATCTACTGTTGATTTGGTGTTTTGAACGTTTTTCCAATGACCAAATCCTTTTTGCATATGAAAATTAGACATTCTGTGATCTTATTTAGCCATTTTTAAAGGTATTATCAATCTTTGTGCATCAATTCTCTATGGAAGGTATGTTTAATCATTGTTTTGCAATGGTTTTATGTTAATTCATATTCAATTGAATGATTACAATTTCCCAACATTTCTTGTTTTCTTGTAACAGGCCAAAAATGTGATATGAACTTCCATCTAGTCCTTTGTCCATAGCTCCATCCGACACTCGGAGCGTAGAGGATTTGGTGGTTATCATATCAACGAGCTTTGATGGGAGAATCATAAACATGGGTTGTTTGCCCACTCACTCCCTCTAGCTATGGATCTCTTCACATTCAGACTTGGGTGGTTGCAGAGGCCACTATGTAGATCTCACAAGGTTTTTGGACAAGATTCTTTCTGTTAAATGAATTTAATGTATTTATGTTTTTAGAGAGTGTCGTGTTGAGATTACTAAGACAACTAAGAGGGGGGGTGAATCCATTGTTACTGTGATTAAAAATTTTTGAGTCTATTGAACCATTTTTAATCTTTCTCCAAGTGACCATCAATATTATACAACATATGGACAACATAAATAATGAGCATCGGTCACACATAAAATATATATAGAGACAAATTTTCATGAGGAAATCCATAAAGGGAGAAAACTTCTTCTTCTTCGAAATGATAAGAAGTATTTTAAGTTCTTTACATCATCTATGTTTGAACACCAACTCAAAGTGAGGCTACTACCTCTGTTTCACAAGCTCCAACTTGTTGAGAGCATCAACTCTTTGGTTTCTCTAGCACCCACTAGAAGGAAGCACCAACTCCTTGAGTATTCCAACACCGATTGGATGGAAGCACCTACTTCCACTTATACAAGCACCAACTTTCATAGAGAAAATTCCGTGTTATCCCAAGCACCACCTTGCCACCCTGTTTTGTAGCCAAAACTAGATGGAAGATACAACTCCCAATATTCAAGCATCAACTTGAATATCAGAGGACCACAGTCCTCCCTAGCACCACCCTACCTCCCTATTTATAAGTAAAATTATTGAATGACCAACAACATATGTGTTTCAATTCTTACCACTTCTCTTTTTTCCTGCAGTTCTTCTATGCTTCTATCTATTCTACAATTCTGCTATGCTTCAAGCTGTTCTGCAATTCTTCTCTTGCTTCTCTCTATTCAGCATATGTTACCCATCTCTAGGTTTTATCTGACACTGTGCATACTGTCGGTTTCACACTGCGCATACTATAATTTTCCCTTTCTTACAGTTCAAATCATTTTTCATTCCAAACAACCAACCCTATATAGTCACTGCATCTTTCTTTTATGCACTCACACGACTTCAGTTACACCTCGAATTACTAGGACAACAACACTTCAGCCACTGAATCGCCAACCATCCAAGAACCATGATTTGGTTCTACTAACTGAATTAGAACTGAATAGTTAATCATAAAGATCAACATTATCCCTTCGATTATAATTCCATTTAACAATCATCATTGGATTAAATCCGCAAGGTCTTGCATTTATCTCATATGCCCACTGGCTGTGACCATGGTCCTAATCAAAATTCATTTCGTATTTTGCATTTCAGCAATCATGTGTCGAAGGGTCTCGACACTCCAAGTTGCGATCCCTGAAATGGAGCTTAGCTTCATGCTATCTCTTCCCTCTCATATGACCATCGACGGTGACCACAGCCCACACCAAAAGACGTTTCTCATTTCGGGAACTTATGAACTTCATCGAGCCTGATCAATGATCGAGATCTCCAATGATCCAACGGTCTAGATCTCATCACGATCTCGCGTTTCAGGACTCCTGTGATGAAGGGTCTTGACACTGCAAGTTTCGATCCCCGAAATGGAGCTTAGCAATTAGCTTCTTCCCTTAAGCCTTTGACAATGTGACCTTGTCTATGACCATAGGCTAGACCATATCGCAATTTCTCATATCATGAGTTGCAAGGTTAGAGCATTTCCTTCCTTTGACTTTCTAGTCAGCGAAGTGTTAATCCCTCGCCACATGTCCCTCTTGGATCAAAGATCAAGATATTATTGCGATTTCACAACTTCACGAGCCTTCATCATGCCTGATCAATGGTCCTCCTGCATTCAAGACTTTCTAAGCCCACTTCATCTTGTACATAAATATGGTGCTCCTTCTTATGGGTCTGACGATGGTTGGTCTTCAGGCTCAGATATGACACCTAAGATCTATTCTCTTCTACTGCACACTCCTCCTATATGAATTTAGATCTGACAGTCATCGAGAATTCTGAATGGTATCCAATTATCATTGTTGATCTCTCCATTATCACTGCGCTACTGATCGTGCTGATCTTTGCCATCAATGAAAAACACGCATACTCTAACTCTGTCTGAAAACATGCCAACAATCTCCCCCTTTGGCATTGATGGAAACCCCTTGAAAGATATGAAACTATACCACTGTAGCATCTTTGAAATTACCACACTTTCTCCCCCTTTGACATCAATGTCAAAGAAGAAACATGCTCCCCCTAAGTTGTTGCAGTACATACTCCCCCTGTCAACTATATTCAAATATAACATATATTCAATAAGTACTCCCCTTGACCAGGTGAATAGATTAGACGAAAACATTTATAACCCCCAACTTTTGACGAAGATATCTAAAAGGGGTTGTTTCTAACGGATTAGTAAAGATATCAGCTATTTGTTCTGTGGAAGGAATATAATTCAGCTGAACCACTCTATTTGTAACTTGTTCTCTGAGAAAATGGTATTTTACTGGGATATGCTTAGTCTTGGAGTGAAGAACAGGGTTCTTTGAGACACTATTGGCACTGTTGTTAAAACATTGAATTATAATTGGATCAGTATACTTTACATTCAAATCTGCAAGAGTTTGAATCATCCACAAAATCTGAGTGCAACAAGTAGCAGAAGTAATGTACTATGCTTTTGTAGTTGATAACGAAATAGATCCCTGCTTCTTACTAATCTATGCTACCAATGAGTCACCCAAGAAGAAGGCACCTCCACTGGTGCTCTTTCTCTCATCCACACAATTTGCCCAATCTGCATCTGAATAGGAAGTTAACTGAAAATTCTGATTTTTGGGATACCACAAACCATAAGTCATTGTTCCCTTCAAGTATTTGAATATCCTTGTGACAGCTACCAAGTGACTTTGTTTAGGAGCAGACTGATAACGACCTACCATTCCAACAACTTGCATTATATCAGGATGGGATGTTGTGATGTACATAATACTACCTATCATAGAGCGATATGTCCTTTGATCAACATCAGGTGAAATATCATATTTATTGAGCTTGCAACCAACCACCATAGGTGTACTTACACGAGAGGAATCCTCCATCTTAAATTTCTTCAACATCTCTTTCAAATATTTTTCTTGAGAGATAAATATTCTTGTAGAACTTTGATTTACTTGTAAACCCATAAAGTATGACAGTTCTCCTATCATGAACATCTCAAACTTTGTTTGCATAGAGTTAGAAAACCACTAGACAAAGGATTCATTAGTACAGCCAAAAATAATATCATCTACATAAACCAAAACAACTAGTAAATTATCACCTTCAGACTTAATGTAGAGATTGTTGTCAACAATACCTTTCTTGAACCCTTTGT
>SNQJ01S0026582.1:54575-67014 GCA_010110895.2 Picea sitchensis
CTAGTCTCCTATATATACCAAGGAGACATTTTCATTTTGAATCATCATGTACTTGAACATTTAAGTGGGGTAAAAGGAGATTTCCCCCTCGAAGAGGCTTATTATCTGAAATTATCTCTTTTTCAAGGCGTTGAGTACTTTTTCTGAGGTTTTTCTATGCTATAGTGGTATTTGGTTCTTAACAATATCAATGACAATGAACTATCTAACAACATCAATGACAACTAATTGTCCAACAAAACCAATAAACTTACCACATTAACCTAGCTAATATGGTATTAAGAGATCAAGTATACATCATATACTAATCCAAATACAAAAGGACCTAAATATAGTGTCCATGGATTTACCCAATCCAACCACTATCTTTTCATATTATTCATAAGAAAAAACAAATATATGATGCTACATAAACTATAAAATACCTACTAGTTTTTTTCTAAAAAGACATTACATTAATAACATAAAATCCTCTCTTTTCTTCTTCAAAAGAGATAAATACAACACCTAAGTATTGGCCTTCCTTCAATGACCTACCTACCTCTGTTGGAACATGCATTAAACAAAATGAGTGAACAAAAAAATCCCAAGAGAAGTGTTCGTGTTAATAGACACTGTAAGAACGTAAGCATAATGAGAAAATATCCATGAGATGATGATGATGATATACCAATCATGATTAACATCTATATATAGGTTCATGACATTAACCAAAACCCCCAAGGTATGGGTTTTCACCACATACTTCTCCATGAATTGTGGATTTGTCAACTCCATATGTTAGTCGGGTCCACTCTCAATTTTTGTCTCCCACAATGGTTGGCTCCATTAATGTGGTCGACTACATATAACAAAGAGGTAGTTTTACATAGATAACCCTAGGTTCCAACACCCCTCCTTAAACTCATTTCAAAGGAAAGATAAAATTATATAAATTCCCTCCTTAATTTGATATGAAGTTCAAATGATAATCACTAAATAAATAAATCCATCCAGGTACAGTAAGAAAAATTGTTGCCTCTAATCTACAATATACAAATAATAAATATAGTGATCAATCCAAGGTACAATAACACTCTCCAAAACTGAATTCTAAATGACTGTCACCTCAACAATATTCTCCACCTAATCTACTATAAAATCAATGAAACAATCTATGCACCATCCTGATAAGAGCATATGAAAACAAGATAAAACAAATAATCAAAGGTTGGTATACTATTGTCCAAACAGTCTTAGTCAACGAGTCGACTAAACAAAAAACACAACATAATCCTAGTCAATAAGTCAACAAGACAAATACATCAACACATAACCAATATCCATCCATCATATAAACGATTTCTATCAAGATAATTTATCAAATAATCCAACAATCATCGAATAGGTACCCACTACAACACATAACATTCCTTAATCAACATATCTGAATAGTCCACAAATAACTCTGCCAACATTTTCATACTACTTTTCAGCACTAGCCTTCAATCATTGATCTGTAACAAGAAGGAAAATCATCCTCAACATACCTAATAAAATATTTCATTGAACTCAGTCGACTAGTTAAATCAAGTTGGGTTTACTCATTAATAAACATCAATAACATTAATATCACCAATAACATTCCCCCCCTTAAAAAAAAATGAGGGAGTAGTAAAATAGTCCATAATACCTTGATATCATAATCTAAATAATACAATCCTCAAATACAAATAGTAACAACATCTCTAGTCCAAATTCAGTCAATTGATACCTCTGTTCAAATCTCATTCGACCACTCCAATGGATCAATCAACAAGAAAGAGGAGAATTGTATTGTTGTACAATTGATGATATGCATCTATAAGAATTCCTCAAAAACATATTCCAACATTGCCATGACCATTCATTAATATAACCACAATCAATCTTGGTAGTTGGCACCAGTTTAAAGTTCCATCTTTCATGCATTTTCTACAAATACCTATAAAAATAATTGCAACCATTCCAAGATTGTCAACTCTTGAACACATTTCTCCTATCCTTATGATGATGATGCCAATATGGAAAATATTTGTTTTCTAGCTAAACAAAAATGTGGAAGCTCATCTTCTTGTTTAGTCAAATTATCAAGACAACCCTACACATCAACAACAATATCATCTGTATGAACAATTTCATGTTTTATCGTATTATTATCAACCAAAGTCTTAGTCATATTTTAAACACCATTAGCAATCGATTTGTCTTCAGGAAACCAATTGAATGTCATCCACACATAAAATATAAAACAACAATTGATGTGGAGTCACTCTTATTAGTTAGTGAATAACTATCATACCCAAGACCTGCTCTAAGTAGTCTAAACTTAGGAATAATTGGAACAAAAGTTCCCTAACCTCTCTTCCCAAGTGAACCCCTTGTATATCCCATCTTAATCAACAACCAAGACCCAACACCTATAGTATGTTTCTCAAAGCTAGGAGAGATCACAACATTAGTAGTGAACAAATAATGAGAAGGTGTCAAAGCAATAACATCATCAAGATCATTGGAAAAACAAGTATTCTAAGACACATCATATAGTTTCTCAACATTAAAATTCTCCACAACAATCTACAGTCAACTGAATTTATTCTTAAGACCATATTTTTAATCCTACAAAATATGAATGTATTTTTGTTCTAAGACTTTTGCGACCAATGTTATGATAAGGTATTTCTTTTGTATTCATCGCATTGAATTAAAAACTRATGCGATGAATTTGAAAGAACTACCTTATCAAAATATGAATGGTCACATCCTTCTCAACCATATGCAACAATAAAGTATCATAATATTTCTATGTTTGTGGTATTCATCAAATAATTGGAAATTGTCTACTTGAAGGGGAACAACTTTATCACAAAGATCATAAATAGAATCTTGCTAGAAGATAGCTTCATTCTCCAACTACATATTGACTTTATATATCCCATTAGTCTTCTCCTTCAGCCCATCAAATTTTGTATTAGCGATATTCTTGACTTCTTCCTCCAAATTTTCAAGTAGAAATATCTTATCTCTTAAGCATTCTATTATATTTTGAAATATACTTTCCATAAATCTTTCCAAGACATCAATTTGTATAATTACTTCATCAAACTTCTTCAAGGTAGAGGTTTTCAAGTTGTTTGTAGCAAGACTTGGCTTGCACTGTTGCAACCTCTAGATGGTCTTATCTTTCCCATCAACTTCAAGACAAAGCTGAGAAACCATTTTTTTAAATTTTGCAATGGATTCTTTCTGAGAGGTAAGATTTAGTCCTCTCTCTTTCTCTACATTAAGCCTCTAAACAACACCCATATTTCCAACAAAGGGCATAAACTTAAAATAGGTATATTCATTTGATTCTAAACAACTCCATTGTCTATTGGTTGATGCACTCAACACAACATAAGTATATCAACCAAAAAATAGGTTACCCAAAGGAACAAAACCTCAGTCTTTATCAATAATAATAAGCAAACAATACACAACACACTGACTTCCTCCTAAGCTTGTACAACTAAAAAAATCAACAATACAATTCTTACTATTGAAGGAATAATTTATTCTTGACTTCATGAAGTCAAGAATAACCAAAGGCAAGATCATATAATAGATACACCGAGGTTATCCATCAAAGCGGGAAGAGCTTGGTTGCTAAACAATGTGTTCAGACTTTAAAGGACAAAGGGATTCATACTCAATGTGAAGTGAAAATTTATCCAGAGTATCTTTTGTCTCAAAAGTTGATTTATCTCCTCTTCCACGGCTTGTGTATGGCCCATTTTATAGCCTTCAAATGGAACTGAAGGGACAAGTCAGAACTTTTCTAGTATATGGAAGGTCAAGGATCATGGATCTCAAGACGTGACATGGAAACCTGATAAAATTTTTGATTTTGAGCACCAAACTCGATGTACATGGGTTGTAGTGGTGAAACTTGTGTATACGCCTACTGTCTAACTTGTAGGGCGCATATACGTGGAAAAATATTATTTTTAGCTCTGGGAAGTGAAAAAAGGGACTTCGAGTCTGCATAGGGAAATGGAAAAGGCCTTCTGAGCAAGTTGCACGGAGTGAGGAAAATCTTGCTATAATAAGCTTCATGTTGGTTGACTTCCAATTCATAATAAACCCAACAATATAAATCTACCCAATAACAAATATTGCAATTTTGGTCTAACAGGGGACATGAATCGTGATCTGATCACTTCAACTCATAGTTTTCAATGGTGTTAACTAAATTAAAAATAGTTCGAGTGTACAAAATTGATCACAAGCAAGGTGGAGTTACACTGCTCCAGTCGACTGCTAGTCAATTAATAAAGGGAAATCGATCAGATCATATATGGTTGTTGCCAAATTTCTTCTGGTTGATTCTTCAACCTATATGACAACACGTTTCAAAGTCCAATCCACATGCCAATACCATCACCGGATGGATCACTACATGTATTCATGGGAAATCTTCTAAAAGTTCCAGCCATGGAAATAACACTTTGGTCAATTACACTTCTTTGATTGACAAGCTAGAGTAACAATGTGCCATACAATTGACCACTCATAACTCAAACAATTCTTTATCAAATATCTAAGTCAAGTGACCAAGGATCAAATTTGAAKTCTTCATTACCCTTCAATACACCTTTAGTTCTTCATAAAGGGGCATTAAATTATTCCCCCTACAAAAGAAATTTAAAAACAAAAACAAAAAAACAAATGGTTTTTAATGACAAAGTGAGGATCAATCTATGTCATTACAAATGAAGGGCTATAACTTTTACAACTTGTAAATATTTAATTATGAAGAATAAATACTTAAAATTTGAGATTACATTTATTTATGAATTTCAAAGTGGTACAACATATTACTGATACATGGACTTAGTAGTTGGTAACTACTACTGGTTCCTTTTATAGTTTCTTTACTTTAACTTTCCATGGATATACATTGATACACCTATGGATATTGATATCAATGTTGGATATATATTGGTACGCCTATGGCTATTGATCTCCATGTTGAATGTTATATTAGTTGTAAAACTTTCTCAAGAGGCTTTCCTAAATAGTTTTTCTTGAGAAGCTACAAAAGTACATTGAATAAATGTTCTTTCAACTGAATGTTTTTTTTTCAATCATTGTTTTTGCGTGAGTTTCTATTGGTGCATCACACTAGTAACTAGTTGTAAGTAGTTTTGAAATAATATTTTATGGATATTTTGTTTGGTAACATAGGACCCCAATTCTATAGTTATACCACTGGAACCTAGTTTCCATGAAAATTATGAATCTAATTTATATTGTCGAAATTAATCTCAACTACAGTAAGAAAATGGAATCTTTAGCATAATTTCATATTTTACAACAACTATAAATTTTGATAAATAGCTCACCAATGTCAAAATAGGATATCAAAGCCTCATTAATTCTTCATTTGACCATTATTACCACTCCTAATGGGTTCAAATTAGAGTATCTTCAATGCATCACAACAAAGGACATGAATCTCTAGTTGAGTTTCCAATTATGAAATATTTTAGGGTATATTTATGTAACGACATGATGATTAATGTTATTAAATATAAAAAAATTCATGCAAAGCTATTGAATTTATAAAGTGAAAAGAGTTCTATAGTATTTATTAATGTCTATATTACTTCTTGAATTAGACATGAGATTGTTTCATTGAAGTATAAAATATGTCTTTTGAGCATTAGGTAGTTTTTTTAAACATTCAAGAAGTAAATACCCATAGCGTTTTCGGATCTATATAAAATATTTTAACATTATTCTCAATAGAAATATATGCATTAATATTAAGTCTTGCATTAATTTTGTTTTTTGACACAGATCTCCGTTTTTTTTCTATCCAAATGAAAAGCATTATTTATTTTAACTTGTCAACATAGAAGTTTAAACCAACACTAACCCTTGAAAATGAAATATGACCTAGTGGTTCAAATTTGATCCATGCAATCGATGCATATGCATGTTATAATATTACACCAATGATATTTATAATTGATGGTTTAACCCAGACTTAGTCATTCGGTGCTTCTAGTCGATCTCAGTCAATCCACTAGTTGATTTCCAAGTCAACCATTTCGCAATCCCCACATATTAATGGATCAGCCAACACTAATACTATCCATGTGACTAGTCCAAAAGTTACATTGCAACGCATTATTGCAACCAAATATCAGTCAGATCTACACTAGTTGAAGGCAACTTGAATAAGTGATGGACATCGAGTCAATCACCCAAAGCCATGCATATAGACTTCCAAAATTGATCTTTACTAACTTTACTGGCAGTGATCAAATTTGAAGGGATGGTCCTAATTTCAGTTGGAAGGGTATACAATCATCCATCCCTTCAAAGATGAAAAGTTATAAAAATAATTATACTTCAATTGATAAGTGTAAATTAAGTAAACCCTTCATAAAAACAATGTAAAAATAAAATATTGTTGGATCATTTTGAGGTGGTGACTAATATAGTGTACATGGTCATTAGAACCATAAAAAAATTCAAAAGGGGATGCATATCCAACATGAAATTATCTTTGATCTATGAGTTTCGCCAGCTTAAAATCGAAAACACAAAAGAGAAGAAACCATGCTACCCTATTATGAATAACATTACTCCATGATCTAGATACCAGTTACCATATTCCTAAATATGTAAAATTTAAGTTGTGAAATTTGCTCATCATTAGAGCTACTATTTTATCAATAAAGCTAGAGTCAGATCCTAATAGAATCCTTGCTTAAAGTGTTCACATATGGCTTAGATAAAATGTTGAAACACATTTAGAAGAAAAAACAACAAATAAAACCACTCACATTTAAAACCACATAAATACCAAGCATAATCCATCATACATGAATCTCAAATACCACAAGTCATTGAAGAAAAAAATTGAAACAAAAATCAGATTCTAGATAAAGAAACCAAGGGGAACCACTAGTCAAATAAACAAAAGGGGGATTAAAAGGACAAGAAAAACCTTGTTCCTAAGCCATAATTTGAAAGTGGAAGCCATGGCCATTCTGTAGCAAGGAAACGAGTGATCCACAAAAAAAAACCCTTGAGTTTGAAGAAAATCAGACAACCACAATCCAAATGCTCTCAAAACGTGAAGAGCCCATGAGGTATATTATTATAATATTCAAGAAAACATTTATTGAGACTCCAAAAATTGAAAAGTACATGTGATCCTTTAATTTTATTCATTGGATTTGGAATATCTTGACAATTTCTTTAATTGTATTGATTCGTATTTAATATAATCGACCAAGGATGTTGGTAGAGAACATTTATAATGGCATTTTTTGTTACTCTTGTGGGTTCAGTCCTCCCTCAAAAGTAGTGGAAATGAAATGGAATAATGGCTAGACACCATGAGAGGACATTTCTGATGGCCCTTTTGATTTTTGTGGCATCAATACTCTGCCCAAAAATAGAGGCAATGAAACAATATAATGGTTAATGAATGAGAGACCTTATAGAGAAATATGTGAGTTTGTGTCATGATCCAACAATGACAATACAAGGCACCAACAATGTTGCAGTAGTAAGAAAAATATAGAAGGGAGCAACAATATGGAAATGGTAGAATAAATATGGAATAGATTAATCAGAGACTTGTTAATTCAGATTCTAGCAATATTACCTATGAAAAGCATTATGAGGTTTTGTTGAGTGAGAAAAAGTTGGAAAGAAATGTATCAATCATCAAAATTCAGACAGTTAATTTCCACCTTAGTTGTTTTTTGTATTCCAACTAGCAACCATAGACCTATAGAGAAAATTTTGATTCCCGATCAAATTTGAATCTGTCATGAAGTGAATCCAGATTCCTAATCAAATTTGAACTTGTCTGAGCCCTTAAATGCGTGATATTTGAAATATACTACAAAATCTATGAAATTAACATGGATGGCCTATTTACACAATCACCCTTCCTTTTAAACATTGTTATTAATTCTCCCTTTCCTAGTGGACATGTAAAATTTAGATTTTTTTTTTTGAAAGGCCAAATTTTGAGTAACACTTCTCTGATGAGCTAGAACCGTTTGGAAGGGCTTGAATGGGTTCAAATTTTAACGTTGATATTTAGTCGATGTAAATAGCCATATTTTCTCCTCAGTTCCATGGTACACTGTTGGCATGCGTGTGATTGTAAGACCCTAGGTTTGAGTTATATTGACCAATAAAACCCTTCAGACACCAACCCTTTTGACATCACTTACATGCAGATGAAGTCTCACACGAGGTATCTATTGGGGTTGTGGGAACTGAGTTTCTATAGTAGTGAGGGAATGGGAGGTGATCATATTTGTCATTCTTACTTATCTGTTCCATGCACGCTATTATCTATTTAGGTTACTTAGTGAATTTGATTATGTATTACCATTATACTTTATATTTTAACATAAACCAAGTACTATAACATCCATATATATTGTGCAAGGATCTCATAGAATATAAATATATTCTAACATGCATTAAGAAAGTATCCATGATCATTCACATAAAAGATAGGTCAATAGTTAACGTGGTTCACCCAACTTTGGGCTACGTTCACAGTGACTGGCTTCTATATTATTCTTTATGCAATTGTCTCAGGCTTGTGTACTATGCTTACAAATATACATCATGCTATGTTTTCCCTCATCTAGCCTAGCCACTCTACAATGAAAGCCTCTCTCTCTTTTCAACATCTTCTTAACATTCATACATAGACTCTTCTCTCTTATAGAACTCTCGACTCATTGGAACTAAAAGAGAGGAACTCAAAAGTGAGGAACCGCTCAGGAGGGACCCCTATTATCCCAACCCATTACATATTTATACATGATTTATAGGGCTTAAAACCCTACTTAGTTCATCCCAAAAACCTATTACAATTCATGATCATTCAAATTAACTTTATGTTCAAGATTGCTTTTCTTCTACATGCTTCTTTTGCACTCTGCCTATCAATCTTCCTACTTTTATGTGTTCTTCTATCTTTAGTACGTCGGGCTATCATACTTCCTTTTCTCCTGCTTTCTTCTCTTGCTTTACTCCCTGATTTATTCTTATGCTTTATTCTTCTCACTGCACACTGTACCCCTAAATGAGCCTCAAATGCACACTCCTGAGTCTTTTTATTCTATGCACATCTTCTATACTTAGGATTTTCATGCATCTTATTTCCAAAATGCCTGTCCAATAGGACCCCATCACTCAAATGTGACTTGTCTCGAGCCACTTAGGTTTTTGCATGCTCCTCCATGCTTGGATAAAATTTTGGGATGCTTCCTTAGCTGCCTCAACTTCCTTTAGCATTGTTTCCTCGGTTTTCATAATTTCTTCTACACCTTGTGTAGTTAGGGCTATAAGTTTTTCTTTTGTTTCATGTGCTGCTTGTTTCACCTCACCTTGCCCAAAATCTAGTTCTCCTATCACCCTTAATGTTTCTTCTTACAACAGTCCTAATCGTTTCTAGAGGATCTTCCACTGATCCCACATATTTTCAACTTCCACGTATGATTTCCTCTTTTCCAAAATGGTTGTCATCCGTTCAGCTGGTGGAAAGGTGTTTATGCTTTGTGAATTTTTCTGCACCTTTTCTTGTGCATTCATTATTTTTTCTTCCATGAAATTCATCTTTGGATCTTCTACCGGGTCTTTCGAGATTTGCGTGCTTTCCTCTTAGAGTTTCATGCTTTCTTGCTCCACTTTCTTGATGTTGGCGATGAATGTCATCTTTGTTCTCTCTCTTCCTTCTCCTTCCTTTGGTGGTGTTCCCGACATATTGCGCAATTGACACAGACCCCCACCTTAGCAGGGTCTGCTTGACCTCCTAGTCTTTTGGATCTTCCAATTCCCGAGCTGAAATGGCTTCTTAGTACATGTTGGAACCTTCAACACTTAATGTCCATAGGTCCTTTTCTAAGCTCCGCCGGCGTGAACATGCACTTAGAAGCGAGCCTCCACTCCACATGACCACCGGCGTGACCACATCCTTAACCCAAAAGGCGCATCAGGTTTTGCGATGTCGGGACTTCCGTTGAAAGGCACCCCAACTCCTTTGATTCCCGAAATCCTGCAATGCCAAAATTTCCACTCCACAGATCAACGATCGTGGTTCTCCCATGATATGACGGTCCAGATCGCATCTGGATTTCGCATATCGCGACTTCCGAGTTACAACTTCCTCCACACTCCCGACTCCCGACTCCCAAAAGACCGAAATTCAGAGCGCCCAATCAACGACTCTCGCTCCTTCAGAATCTAACGACTATTAGCTCTCCTGATCTTGCGAGTGTTGAAAGAAACTTGATGTTAATCTCTTTGCTGATCTATTGGATCCAATGGTCCACAGAAAATTGGTGTTTCTCCCAGAGATAATTTCAACCATCCGTTCAGGCTCTGAAAGACTCCTCACCAAATAACTTGGTGTATTTCCTCTTAAGCTTGATTTTCTGTGAGATGACTTTGACCCTCGTCTGTCGTCTATACTTTCCAAGTCTCTATCCCTTCCGAGATTGATTCTTTCTACAAACTCGAGGATTCTAAGGGATTCTTGCGCTCACTCCTTGTGACCCTTACGATAATATATGATTATCTGATATCTCCAAATCTGCGCACTCCTTGCGACATAATTTCTTCAACCACTCACTAGGTTTGAAAATTCTAATACTTCGACCTGGTCTGTGCACACCTTACTCAACGTTATGCTATACTTGCACTTTTGTTTGTATAAGAACAAATCTATCTCTCCTGAGATTTTCTAAGGTAAAACTCAAAATCTTGTTAACGCACTCCTTGCGGACCTTCACTGCACTCCTTGCAGGAATTATTAGGACGAGAATAAATTCAAACTTATACTCTCCCTCTCATAGATTTCATACATTCAACATAAAATCATACACATAAAGCATTGAAACAAATGCATAACAGAGCATATAAGAAAACTGTGAACATACCATTCAATAGATGTAAATGGTAACCATAACAACACCATGAAATTGGATTCAAGCCTTCTTATATTAATTCAAGTTCTCCTGTACATGGTTTCTATAGTAATGACTATCTTCTCAAACAACTTCTACAATCTATGTTCTTCTCTTCTCTCCTATGTTCTCTTGCTCTTAATCATACAATGAGAAATCATGATCATACAATATATACGAGGGATTGTTTTCTTGAGTTTTGCCTCCTACAAATCTAATCTATCTTATCGAAATTAAAGACTACAACTACTTTACATTTATTACGTTAAATGCCTCCAACCGGCAACTGAGAGAAACGCTCAAGATCTGCATTACAATTCCCAAAACATTTAAGAACAATTACATCCTCCCAACTATTACATTAATGTTTCATCTTAAAATTTCAAAACGTCTTCAAAATGCACGTTGGTGCGTATCCAACTTTCCTTCTCTTATGATTTGTTGGCGATGCTCGTGCATCAACAACTGTAGGTCCTCAATTTTTGTACATAGGCCTTTGATGAATTTGCAAATTTTCAATACCTACTCTTCTATAGTAGACTCTGCTAGTATTGGTATTTTCATAATTTCCTTGTACATCGTTTGGACGAACGCTTGGGTTTTATGTGCCATTATCTCAGCTTCAACCTTTTCCTTTAACACTTTCCTGACCCTTTCCTCGACCTCATTCTTTTCCTTCCTCACTCCTTCTAGTTTCCCTTCCACTTCACCCTTTTGTTGTAGAGTCATTTCATACTGTTTATTCCATTGAACCATTTCATCCATTACTTTGGTCATTTCCCGGTGTGATTCATCTACACAGAGCCTAATATCATGAAAAAATCCTATTTGAAATATTTGTAATAAGTGTAGAGGAATTCATGACACCAAGATGTTCAAGTGTCTTAGTGTCTTCATCGGTTCTTTCAGTTCAGGTGTTGGGAACTCAACTATGTTTATACCAATTTGTAATGTCTTGCGCCTACCTACTAACTTGATCAAGACTGGATGAGAAATCTCTACTTCCTCTATCGGAATTGTGGATGTTCGTCCATCTGATATGAACTCTGGTGTTATTCTGGATACTTCCAAGACCTGTTGTGATTAGGGGATCAAATTTTTCTCAAATTTCAAAGTTCTCGGAATGCGACGAAAATAGTGCCATTGCGTCCGTCTCGTCTTCCTGATTCCGACAATATATTTACTTTGTCAAATGGACTCCATATGGAGAATATATCGCGATCTGTTCGCCAAGACAAACATGCAAAAAATTTGATGCGGACTGTACCAGTCCGTATAGTCCGTACGGTCTGACGTGGCCGGACCGTACGACTGTATAGTGGTGACGTGGCAAGTTTTTTATTGGTTGATGATTGACGAATCAGGAAGTGACACGTGTCATTTGTGTGGCCAATGATATGAGGACACGTGGCCCAATCCATGGG
>SNQJ01S0026582.1:83488-96290 GCA_010110895.2 Picea sitchensis
GTTCTAGCGCTCTGATGCCCCTTTTGAAGGAGCGCTCCCTAATCTGGGTCAGTTGTTAGCCCGTTGAGGAGAATGAGGAAAGGATATTTCGAGATTAGGAGGCAGTTGTACTTGAATTCTTGGTTTCATCAACATATCCCTGATCTAAGGAGGAGGTTCCCAAATTGTTCTAAACATAACGCAAGAGGTTAGGCTCCTCCCAACCTATATAAGAAAGCTCTATGATGGTGAAAAAAAAGGAAGAATTGATGGCATGAAACCGATGATCTCATAGGAAACACACAGTCAGCCAAAGGAGAAGTGATCAGTGAAGCTGCTGTCAGCTAGGTTGTGGATCTTTTGAGCAAGGGTTAGACGAAGGGGACTTGACGAAGCTGTCGCATTCGCATCTACGGTTGTAAGTACTGCTGTCATTATTCTCATTAATATGACACGCTTGGCCTGTTTCTTTCTAGTTTGTGTCTGATGTTACATGAACTTATCGTTAATTGATAGATCTGTTTTCAAGCTAATATCAATAGAGTAGGAAGTAGTTGTATCTTGTTTGTCTACAGAACTCAGCGAGGAGCAAAGGATTGGAGCGCAACTCAGAGCGTGCATGGACAAATGTCGATAAAGAGGTACTTCTGTTATCCTTCCTTCTCATGTATTAGTTTAGATAGATTTGAAAGGAAGTCAATGTCCACGTTAAGAATTTTTTTGTCTAGGGTTAATGTCAAGCTCTTAGAGGCGATCTACCTGGCCGCAGGGAGATTTTCCTACAACACTTTAGTTAGGGGGAAAAGTAATCATTATAATAAGGGTCATAAATAAATAATAACTAGTAGGTGGGACCCCTTGTTACTCCCTTTAGTTCACATCAATCATAAAAATCATAACATAACCATTAGTTAAGAAAAACACACCTCCTTGTGTCTCCCATCAACATATTCAATTTTGGTAATTCAAACTCATGACTTTTGAAATTATTTCAAAAATAATACTCATATATCCAAAATAAACATGTTGTCTAAAAAAAAAAAGTCCCTGAAGTCAACTGTCATAAAACACTAGATAACATAAAACTCAAAATCCATATTTCCCAGTCTGCGATGCAAACTTTCCTTGGTTGCTGCTCTCACCTCTTTATTTTCCTGAATTTTCCTTAGGATGTGCAAAGCCTTTAGGCTTAATCTCACTGATCATGTGGGAACAATCATCCCTCAAATGCATCCAGGAAGATGCAGATATTTCAGAGTCATTGGAGGGTGAGGAAGGGGCAACACTGGATTTTCCTTTATCAAGTGCATGGTGGGTTTTAGTCTTCAATCTCTTGCTAGCATGGGAGGATTGCACTGGCGAGTGGTTAGGGGAAACTTGGAAAATGGGGTTCAAAGGCTAAGGAGCAGGAAAATACAAGTTGGGCCAACCACAATGTTGGGAGACTGTCGGGTGGATAATCTCCTGCCATCCATCATTTTCATGGACCTCAGGTTGTAAGGAGACATGAGGAGGTATAGGGATACCATGGGATTTCGAGGCTCGAAAAGGAGGCCTTTCAGGCCTAGGTTGGACTATTCCCTGCCCAATCCAATTAAATAATCTGACATGAAACAAATGGCCAAGCTCTTCTGAATTAGTGTAAAAATGTATGGAGAACCTAGGCCTTCTTGGGCCTTGGTTCTAGTTACCTCTACCTCTGTTTCCTCGGCCATGGCTGCCTTGACTGAAAAAACTCATCTTGCATGCGTGATCGATTAGCAAATAGTCTTTCAAATAACCATACATGAAAACTCTTAAAATATGAAATAGATTTGGCTCAGAATGTATCAGAATCATGCAATCCAATCCATACAAATTGTTTTACTGTTAATCAATGACCAGGAGGGTGAAACATGGTTATGGGATATGTGAGGGGTTTGTATTGAGTGAAAATATGATATAATGAAAGGGGAGAAGCATGGTCACTACTAAATGAAAACAACAATTAATTGTAAAGAAAAACCAATAAAACCTCACTGCAATCCACACAAGACACTTCTACTTTCATCCATTTTAATGCAAAAATTCTCTTGACTGTAATCAATCTCATAACAGGGAGTGAAAAAGGAATATGGGAGGTGACGGGGTTTGTAATTAGAATAAAGTGAAATAATGGAAGGGAAGAAGGGAGATTATTGTTCATGGAATTAATTAAGTGATCCATAAAACATTCCTTGAAAGGAGATGCATCAACCATCGATCACTTGACTAAATAATAATTTTGGTGTATTTAACAAGTTCACTATTCGTAGTTAAATGCCCAAAACAGTGCCATCACAAAACAGTAAGCATCCTATACAATATCTAAAATGATTTTGTTCCCTTATCTACATCTTATAACAATTTCCAAACAGTATCCATCCCACTCATTTAACCATTGAAAACAACCATTGCCCATGTGTTTCTTCAATCCACAACTATACTCAAAAGTCATGTTTTCAAAATGATAATGAAGTCACTATTACTGCAATAGAGCCCATCAAAATGCAATGATATTCGTTAGCATATATATAGGAAGAAACCAAAGAACCAAGATCAAATTGCAACTCGTATTGATATTCAAATATACAACCAACAACCACCGTTTAGACACAAGCTATGCATAGGGTAACTTGCCCAGGCAATGTAATATTGCCACTGTAAAAAAAACAATTCAGTATGGCTTAAAGAGCTGGGCCATCTAACCAACATGAAAAAGCCTCGAAAACATTCCCTTCATAACAAATGATCGATAAACATGATTAAAACTCTGTGAAACCCAATCTATCCATACTATACACAGTGCATAGCCACCCAAAAAAACACGATGCAATATTTCCATTTTACCAAACCAAACACACAGTCATGGAAATAGCTCAATTCGTTGTTGGGTCATCAACCCAACATAGTATTCCTTCGATTTAGCCCAACTGTGATCAACTATGCTATGCAATTCCAGGCTTAAACAATCAAACAATCATAAGGATATAGTTCCCAAAGTCATCTGGTTCAATAATCGTTCATCCCCAAGAGAAAACCAAAGTTACCATGCTCAATATTTCATTTTTCAAAACCCCATACACACAACGTGATATGCATGAGCAACACCAAGAATTTTTAACCAATGCAAGATATCATCCAAATAATTATTAGAGCAAATACCAATGACTGTATATCAACCAACCAATTCACCACTGTTGTAGAAAATCAATCAAATGAACCAGTTGTAGTAGCTATTCATACCCACGCATCTAATTGAATCGGGGCAAAGGCCCTTTCCATTAACAATATTGAGCTATTAACATAAGGAGGGTGATTGTATCTCTTGAAAGTGCAATTGGGAACAAAGGGTTTATCCCTATTATCACAGAAGTAGTAGCCAAATGCCAAACCAACACGACTGCTATATGACCAACTGGGCGAGTCTGTATCCAAGGTAAATGACCATTCATTCAATCCACAATAACCCGTAACAACTTGATAGAAACGAGAGTCTCCTCTATAAAACTCTAGACTGAAGGGTTAAGGGTTTGCCCAGTAACCATCACTAGGGGAACAAAGCCAACTCCTCGTAATGGTGGAACTTTCAAGGCCAAGGGTGTGCACATAGAGAGAGATGTGACTCATTTGCGGACAGGTAACAATCCATGGTAGGGGGCCAAAACAAAAGGTGAGGACAGGGCAGAGTTAAGAACAGAACACTCACTTCGTGACCTTTAGTGGTGGAAAATGTTGAAGTAAGCACACATAGTGACGCAAAAAACCTTCGACCATTAAACCCATGAAATCTAGAGACTGGATTTAGTGACAGTGCATGAAGATAGCTATCCACCCAAGATTTAAACAAAAACCTTCCAACTAAACCAACAATGGTAATGGAGAGCTATCATCCAGGAAGACCAATAACCTCTATGAACTCAAAATTATTACAGGAAGAACCATCCACTCTTCATTCAAGAACAAAAAATTCACACAGTTGCAACACTTAAGATAACACAACCCATACACCCGAGCCAATAATCATTTCATAACTAGAGCAGAGTCATGAATGGCCAAAAAAAGACATACCTATGATCAAATTCCTTAAAACGAAAGCTGGCCGAGCGATTCCTTCCCCGCTAAAAATTCAGAGCATAACCACAGTAGCAAGATTGAACAATAGCTTGACTAGGGTGGCGACCAACGAGAAGAGTAAAGGTGACGTGAAGTAAATGCACGCGCCTCCACCCATATTTCATTAACTCAACAATACATGCCAACAAATTCCAATTAACGCCATTAATTTAATTCTGTGTTGGAATCTACATAGGTTACTTGCCAAATGCTCTTTCCATATCATATATCCAATTTCTTAATATATAATTCAAATAAAATCACATTAACATTCATCACCTTGTCAAGTCAGCCACCATCGTTCAATCCATCCAAATATACCATGTATGGACTGACCACATAATTCAAATAATCATTGTATAACCATTAGCATTATCACCTTACCAAGTGCCCCACCAACATTTCACACCATATGCATATTAAACATGTAATTTAATCACAATTTCACCACCATTTACTTGCTAGCTAGGGCTTGACAATAATAATCAAGTACTTTCATGCATGTAGTATAGTTAGGATAGCTTTCAAATCTTCCCCTTGAAATTGTTTCTCATTTCCCTTAAGTTACTCACATGTGATATTGCAGAACTAGGTCCCCTTGTCTTGCATTTTTTCTATTGTTTTGCCTCTCTCCAAAACTGCCCTTCATGTAATTTTACTAACATGTTTCTTATGCAAGTGCGATAAGAACATACAAAAATGACATTAATGAATAGCATAGGTTGTAGTAACATAAGGAATTGACACTTCATAAGCTCAATTCGTAACCAATAACAACAAGATCTTCATCAACCATGTGAGTCGTGTAGCACATCATTTCAACATAAAAAATGAATAGATCTACTCTCCAATAATCCAAGGGGGTCCCACCTACTAGTATTATTTAGTTTTTATAATAATAGGCTTTAGAAACAATTTGTGGGTGAAACTTCGTTGACGTTTTCAATCGTCAACATGCCTATTAATCGACCAAACAATACTGTCTTGTGTTGATTCACGAGCCTTAACTGAATAGGAGATCAAACCAGCTTGGGTGTGCCCATCATATCCAAATTCTGCTTAGGTAACACATTCACATCAAATCCCAATTCCAAGATAACATTATCCACATCATATTCTCCAATTTGCGCACTCGATATGAATTCTTCGTTGGTCCTATTTTTGCACAGTACCTAATTCACCACCCTAAGTGTGATGGGACTTTCCCTTCCTTGCATGTAGTGATCAATCCTTTCATATAGTGATTTAGCATAGTTTCATTTTTCATTATCTCTACACAACTTCTTTGGAATTCTCTCAGAGTGCTTTCCTTCCCAAGTGGCTTCTCAAGAATAGTGAAATTCCTGACCTGAGGCACATATGATGTTGACGCTCATCAATCTGGTCAAAGTACCTATTTTCTAGCCTTATGATACATCTCATTTTCTTGTTTAGGATTGAACATTGGTACAGGCCCTGCAGAATTCCTTACCTATTGCTCAGTCTCCTTCCCTCCATTCGTCACATCAACTCCTGTTCTATCTCCTCCACACTTAACAACTATTATTCTAGGTCCCTCATTGCGTCTTTCCACTTATATCTTCTGTACATTCTGATTTGGATTCTGGTTACGATTCCCACTTGCCTTCCATTTCACAACTAGTTGAGGAAAATATTCTATTGCATGGTACAATTATCTACAGTATGTGCACATTGTACAAAGGTTCATGCAGTCATGGGCTAAGTGTCATGGTTTATTACAATTGTAACATATTATTGGTCCTCTTCTTCTTTTGCCAAAATTTCTTCTACCGTGAACTCTACCAAAATTTCCTATGTTTCCTAGATTAAATCCTCTATTATTATTATACCATGGACCCCATCCTTTTGTCACAAAATTCTCCTCCTGAATCCTCTACATATCTGAAGTGTGCTCCCTCATCAAATCGAATGCATGACAATCCTTCTCTTCATGTCTGACTGGCTTGCAAAAATTGCAAAACAAGTTCCTTGGTGTACTTTGATACTTATGTAGTAGTGGACACTCACTTGGATGATGTCCCCATTTCTCACTTATCTCACAATACCCCCATCCTAGTAAGGGATCCAACACTCTAGCCACCAAATACTACGCGAAGGCTGGGAATTCGTCCTTGTGATGGCCTTCAGTTCTACATTTGGTACACTGGAATTGTTCTTGTTTCTCCTCACCTTTTGTAAGTTATTCTAGTTAAATTTTCAATGCATCCAACTATGTCTGAACCTGTGCAATCCCTCCACTTTCTCCTACAGGGGATGATTGCAATTTCATTACAATTTCCAGATCCTTGGGTTGCAACAAAACCTTATGTTGAATCAAGGTCCTGCGAATGTGTGATAGAATCCCTGCAATAAACCATTATTGATGTTGTTGGTTAAGGATATGGAAATTCAGTCTACCCATCAGGTCCTTGAATATTTGATCAAAATCACAAACCGATTCAATTTGTACTTGTTTAATCTCCTTCAGTTATGTAATGTACTGCGAATCAGACTTTGATTTCTTGAACTCTTTCAACAATGCTTGCCTTATCTCTGCCAATGTCCTAGCATGTGTTGTAGGCATGGTACTTTGAAACTTCAGGTACCAGAACAACACATGGCCTCTAAATATTGTTTCCAACTACGCAATATTCATGACCTCATCCTCGACGTTCTTAGCAGCCCAAATTATCTTACATACAAATAGATGTTGTTCCAGGTCCTCTGACCCAACTCCCTCGAACTCAGGTAGTCTGAGGGTGTTTTCTACCCCTGCCACATTTCTTTGTGTAGTCCCTTCTTATGGCGATGCTAGTTTACTTTGACTTTGTTCACTGCTTTTGCTGCTATGATTTCTACTACTCTAGCCTCCATTGTTAACTATAAGTGCTTTAGATAAGTCTTTAACTGTTATTTCTGATTGTAGTGATGCACATGGGGTCGTGGATTCAACATAGGATCCAATATGAGTAGGGATTGGTGAATATTCTATTATAAAACTAGAATGAAAATCATCTTCTTCTCATCTTATGTGTGGTATCTCCTTAATTTGGATTATTGCGCAAGGTCCTCTCCCCTCTGGCTCACTACGTGACTCTCCTTTCTCAACCCCATTTTTTTTCCTCTTGTACCTCCTTCAACTATGTAGTACTCCAAACTTGTCTTCTTCCTATTATACAACTTCTTTGGTTATCTACATCCTCAGTCCCTCCATTCCTTCTTCATTTCTACCTTCATTCTCTCCTATCCTCTTGTCATCCCCCAATTCCCCTATGTGTGTGAATCCCCTTAGCATTCGAACTCCATTGTAATCACACACTTGTCACATAATAACATATTTATCAATGTACCCAATGATTTCATGAACCTTCCACGTGGACCTTTGAATAATTCCCTATCTACAACATTGTATGACTGGGTACAATCTATTGCAAACTCTCTAATATATCCTCCTAATATGCCATCCAACTAGAAATCCACTGGGAGAGAAGTTGCATTACTTAAAAAATTCAACTGTCTTACCAAGTTAGGAGTCTAGTTCCTCGATGCTACATTTCAGTATCTTCCAGTATTCTCCACTAATCTTTCTAACCACTCAGTCAAAATAATAAGAAATTCTCCAAAGAAAATTTCATGTCGATCTATGTACACATACCTTTTCATCCATTACTCGTTACTCATCTGAGGGTTTCTATTCTCTTTCCGAGCAAACTCTCATTCCTTCCCTTCTAACCATTTTAAGATTTCCTTCTTATTCAGCCTCCAAAACATTCCCTCAATCATAGATTCTGGGTCCCGACAACATAACCGTTTGTTGGCGTGCACGCGGTTGTAAGATCCTAGGTTCGAGTTATCTTGACCAAAAAAAACCTTTAGACAACGGCCCTTTAGGCATCACCTAAATGTAGATGAAGTCTCACCCAAGGTATCTATTGGGGTTGCAGGAACCAAGTTTCTATAGTAGTGAGGGAATGGGAGGTGATCATCTTTGTCATTCTTACTTATTTGTTTAGGTTACTTATTGAATTCATTTATGTATTACCAGTATACTTCGTATTTCAACAGAAACCAAGTACTGTAACCTCCATATCTATTATGCAAGGATATCAAAGAAAATAAATCTAGTCTAACATGCATCAAGAAAGTATCCATCATCATTCACATAAAAGATAAATAAACACATTAGTTAATCTGGTTCACCCAACTTTGGGCTACGTCCACAATGACTAGCTTCTATATTATTCTTTACACAATTGTCTCAGGCTTGCGCACTACGCTTACAAAGATACATCATGTTATATTTTATTTCATATAGCCTAGCCGCTCTGCAATTTCAAGCCTCTCTCTCTCTTTGCAACATCTCCTTAACATTTAGACATAGACTGTTCTCTCTTATAGAGATCTCGACTCATTGGAACTAAAAGAGATGAACTTCTCATGAGGGACCCCTATTCTCCCAACCCATTACATATTTATACATTATTTCTAGGGCTTAAAACCCTACTTGGTTCATCCAAAAAACCTATTACAATTCAAGATAACTCAAGTTAACTTATTGTTCAAGCTTTATTTTCCTTCTTTTCCTTCTACATGCTTATTTTTCTCTCTGCCCACTAATCTTCCTACTTTTTTGCATCCTTCTATATTTAGCACGTTAGATTGTCATCCTTCCTTTTCTCCTGCTTTCTTCTCTTTCTTTACTCCCTTCTTTATTCTTCTACTTTATTCCTCTGCCTTATTCTTCTCACTGTGCATTGTACCCCTGAATGTGCCTCAACTTCTCACTCCCAAGTCTTCTTTCTTCTTCTGCACACATATTCTATACTTAGGATTTTCATGCATCTTATTTCCAAAATGCTTTTCAAAAATACACCCATTCGATCCATACATGACTTGGACTAAATGGTGGTCACCATTGATAGGTATTCTCAACTTTACACCAAATCTATAAAAAGGAAAGGCTAGTTCACAATCCTTATAACCCAAAAAAAAAATTCAAGAAAATCAATGGTCACTCAATGGGATCCCAATGATCTAAATCGAGCACACCCAATAAATGCTTCATAGATATTGCAAGACAATACCTAATAAATTTATGGATTGTCAAAGGAAGCTAGGGCACATGATTGTTGAACTCATAAATTCATAAACAACAGTTGAAATTCACCATACTCTTAAGTCCATCTCATTAAAAAAATTCCAACATATAATGGAACTCGTTTCACTATGGAAAACCTGATCAAGAACCAAAAAAATTTGATACCATGTTGCAATAGGCATTAAACCATATAAGTTAACAATAGAGATTCCAAGAAAAGTGGTGGTGTCAATAGACACTATAATCACTTAAGCACAATGAGCAAAGATCCATGAGATGATGATGATAGATTGATCATGGAGACCATATATATATATATATATATATATATATATATATATATATGATCAAGTTAGTAACCGAAAACCCCAAGGTATGGGTTTTCACCCCATACTTCCCCATGAAATGTTGATCTGTCAACTCCATATTCCAATTAGGTCTCAATGGTCAGCTCCCTTAATGTGCTTGACTTCATATGTCAAAGAGGTCAGTTTGCATAGATAACCATAAGTTCCAACAACCACTTGACTTAATTATTGAAAGACATGAGTGAAAGAGAATTTCAAAAGTTCCAACAACCTCCAACAAAAGTTCACCCACATGTCTAAGATGTATATTATGTAGAAATCCAACTCCTTGCATCCAATTTATAACAAATGAGGGTTCATCATACACTTGTAGCCTCTTTATCCCTTGTTCAATTGAGCACTTTAATAAAAGATGAAAGAAACATCACACTCCCATTACTATTCAAATCTACATCAAACTACTTGGAACCATAAAAAATCTCCACATAATGGACTTGTCAAGTTACAACTCACCATCTTGCCTAGCAACCTAGGTACTGTTATAGTTTTTATATTTGAAACCAAAGCACCAACTTTTTCCATAAATTGAAAAGTTGGAAAAATGTGTGTGATTATATATATATATATATAAGTATTCACACATATTTTTTCAACGGTGTGAAAGAGAGAGAGAAATTTGTTGTATTTTTTGTATATTTAATATTTGGAGTAGGGTCCCCCATGTCAAGGACCTCAACATCCACTATGATGCCCCATATGTTCAAGACCTCTTCATGTCCCTAATATTCATCCCCACATCCTATCCTACACCCATAAAATTTGGTGGAATATTTCCCTATCCCTTTATATATATATTTGATTTGATATCAAAATGTTGGAAAGACAAATCCTTCCTATTTCTACTATACTAATAAAACATAAGTTTTCTCAATTGTGGATCGTGGATGGAACATTAGAATGTTTTCCATGCTATCTGAGAGTTGTTACTTATTTTATCCCAAAAATTCTCCTCCCTAGATACATGGATCAAGACCACTTATTGTTTAGTATAGGTGGATTGCTAAGAGATGACATCAAAAAATCTATGATGAGGGGGTATTGATACACAATAATTCAATACATTCTACTATTTCCATTTAAATTCTCCATCCTCATGTTCTTCTCCATCTCAATAACTTTATTACTTCTATCTTTTCATTCTTGTTAAACATTTGGTTGAGAACCTCTACCTTCATATCCAACTTCTCCAAGAAAAGCATGATCAAGTATATATTTTCTTCAATCATATCTAAACCATCATCAATGTCATTTTTCATTCTCTTACAATTGTCTCTACTACATCATATCCAACTTCTCCAAGAAAAGCATGATCAAGTATATTTTTTCTTCAATCATATCTAAACCATCATCAATGTCATTTTTCATTCTCTTACAATTGTCTCTACTACATGAAAATGTACCCCTACATTACCCACATAATACAAATTTACATCAATGTCATTTTTCATTCTCTTACAATTATCTCTACTACATGAAAATGTGCCCCTACATTACCCATATAAATAATACAAATTTATGTGTTTGTGATCACAATTAATTTTTCTACAAATGCCCTCATATGCATTTAATTTTGATGCTATGTTAAGGATTCATTTATAATGAAACATCTAGATATTTTAGGTATAATATGCCATGTTATCGTTATATCATTTACTATGGTGTCTTTTGGTTTAAGGATTCATTTATAATGAAACATCTAGATATTTTAGGTATAATATGCCATGTTATCGTTATATCATTTACTATGGTGTCTTTTGGTTTGAATATGAGAATAATGATTCTTACATATGTGCATTCTAGTTAAACTTGTCCAAATTGTTCTCTAAAATACCATCTTAGACTTTTATTATAATTTTATTGTTTTTGAACTAGTTGCTAATTTTATATTAATGACATTGGGTTTTACAATAATGATTATTTGACTTTAATTGATGGATTAGTATGGTATTTAACATGCCAATTTGATTAGTACTAATATTAATGACATTGGGTTTTACAATAATGATTATTTGACTTTAATTGATGGATTAGTATGGTATTTAACATGCCAATTTGATTAGTACTATTTTAATTACTAACTAAAATATGTAAAAAAAACTAATTAGACGTTGATTAATAATTTAAAGTTAGTGTAATTTATTGCATATCACTTTATAATTAAGTAAACAACATACCTATAGCACCTCATTTGTTACTCTAAATGATTTCTTCAATCTCATGAATAATGAAGATCTTTTCGTGTTCAAGTCTATATAGCACCTCATTTGTTACTCTAAATGATTTCTTCAATCTCATGAATAATGAAGATCTTTTCGTGTTCAAGTCTACTTAAGGAAAAAAGAATAGGGCAAGCACAATGAATACTTTAAGACACATTCAAGAAGATAAAGATGGAAAGATCCCCTTTTCAAACAAGTGGATGTCTCTAAGCTACCCAAAAAAAAAATAAAAAAATCTTGTGTTACATTGTTTTGACATTGGCTTATATGTTATAACATTTCCCTTTTTTTTTCTTATTGTTTGGAAACGTTGCAACATGTTACGCATATTAGTTGTACACTCTTCACATTATTTTATTTAATAGTTCAAATATTGTTCATTTTTATTTAGTAATTTACATTTTATCATTTATTTTTATTTTTACAGATATTTCTAATATTATTGTAATATTTAGTTTCATTGATCACATTTTTATTACATTGTTTATTTTTTGAGGACACTTGCATGTAAGTGATCCGGTTAAAACATGGTACATTATGATTTTAATTTTGATTAATGTTTTTATGATATGATTTTAAAAATAAAATTTATATGTTATTGATATTGATGTATAGCATTGACATGTATTATGATGAGGTTTCCTGAGTGTGCAAGAAGCGTGATATAATGATGATGTTGATGATATAGAATGAAATCTTTGGACTTCAGATTGAGTCAGGGAGTGGATTATTTACTTTGGTTATGACTACTTGATTTATTACGCATATGTTATATGATGATTTCAGTTATGGATTTTATGTATATGGGATTGCTAAGTACCAATACCAGATCTGAGGATATAATCACCACAAATACTGAATACACAATAGATTCACAAAGCAAGATAGAAGAAACCACACAATATTATTACCAAACCCTTGAGGTAGGGCAACACCATACAATGGATCATATTATGGAAGGGATCCTCTCCTGTTCACTTGCCTCTTCGAGGGGGAATCCTCCT
>SNQJ01S0026582.1:99866-146141 GCA_010110895.2 Picea sitchensis
CCGTGACCTGAACTAAAGGTTAACAAATACCTTGTTATGAGAGGTTCACAATGTGTGAGGGCAGAATGAGACAACCGCTCACGAGGATTTATGAGGAGCGCACAATAAGACAGATTCATTATTCCTATGCAAACCATTAGTCTCACACAAGGTCGACAAGTAGAGTATTGACTCCAAGCATCAAATAACTTCCAAACTAGTCAATGACGAGTGACACCCTTGGAGCACGATGGTGCGTCTTGAATGACACATCACATGAATAAATTGTGAGTCAATAAAAATCTAGAAGGCCCTAGAAAATAAACCAAATACTTAAAACATATTAGAGAATAAAAATAATTAATTAGAGCTGGTAGAAAAAAAATGGATTTATATAACATTATGTTAAATTTGAAAGGGAACATATTATTATCTAAGTTTATTTGTTATGCTTAGTGAAATTCTAGAAATGGTAGGAATGGGTCTAAGGGTGATTAAACTAATTAAAATCTAGAGAGAAGAGAATAAATTAAGACATGTGCACATTATGTAAATGAAATTAATAAAATAAATTTTAAATTAGAAAAAATTAAATCATGAGAATGGGTAGTGAACATGGAGTAAGAATCTTAATCCAATCTAGACTCAAAAGGTTAACTAGAAGAAAAATCTCAATCAAACTTCAACTGTAAATTAGTTGAGAGACACAAGAAAAGAGAAATTGGGGAACTAAGGGACATTTAGGAGAAAATCTAGGAACTAATTGAGGAGTGTGAGGGAAAATGCTTAATTATGTAAATTATAAAGGATTTAACATGTGCAACTTGGGTAGAGTGTAACATGTGTTGAGAGTGAATAATATCTAATTAAAATTATAAAAAAATGTTTATTTGTGCATGGATTGACAATTTTTAGTATAAAAAGAATGGAGAGAAAGAGGGAAGGTACCCTATTGCTACATAAATAAAATACTGTTAAATTTTCTATTGACTAAGTTTACCTATGTGAGTTGGGTTTCAAGATTTATGCACTAGGTGGAAGCCTCTTATTGCGAGGGCAAGCTTGAGGTAACTTTTGTCACTTTCAACCTTACATATCATTGATTTGCTGGTTACCGTATTTCCATTTCCAATGTTCTAGTTATTTTAAAGATTGATATGTTGCTTAAATTCCATTGGTTATATATTGTATTGAATGAATTAATCCGAGACATTTCTGCAAGTTATATATATATATATAAGTTTTGAATCGTGGCAACACTCGGCATGAATATTATGCATATTAATCTTGAATTATGAGTGAAACCATGGGTGAATATTGAGCAATTTTTATGTATTATTAACGTATTATTTTAATGGTTTGATCGGGACAATCTTCAGAATATATATATATATATCCCTGGAATTATGAACCAAGGGAGGAATATAGACGTTCGAGGTATTTTTCCAATTTCCCTATGTCGGGATACCTCCGTCTAATGACCTATGAAATTTAAATTTTGTTGAATGCTTCTATTTAAATTAGTTTAGCTCATCGATGCAAATCGGGTGTATTTTTCTGTTTAGTAATGTCTTTGCAAATCACGCAACGATCTTCAAGGGTTTACTATACAAGTTTAGCTGTATATGATTTACTGGTTAAATATTTGAGTTAAATTTCTCCTGTCAACATGAATCTGGAATTTGCGTCGTAGCATGAAACACGCGTGTAAAATATAAAATCGTTGGTTACAGAGATTTATGTTTAATAATAGGATATCTCCTTACACCGACCGACGAGCTCTCTTTACCCTTACTCCAATCGAACTGGACTACCTCAGAATTATTAAATTCCAACACAAATATTACTTGAATTAAGTTCCAGTTTTAACCACTGTTGAACGCAAAATTTAATTCTTGGAAGAAAACCTAATTACACATGTGCACCAACTAAGACCTTGCCAACGAATTTTAACTATTGTAAATCGTTGTACTTATCATTATCATTGTACGGTAGGTTATAATCGTTGAATAATTGCTCGAAACTATTTTTCCTTTGGCGTTAACCTTTTCTAGTTTTATTTATATAGTTTATGACTAGTGACAAATGAAAGTTTTGCTCAAGTAAATATTATCTTTCCACATTATTTTTATGTAGATTAAATAAAAATATTTTCTTGTGGAGGGCTCTTTTTGAAACATGATAATTAATACTAAATTTAACAGAATTGGGGTACATATTGATTTTTACAAATACATATATACACAATTTGATTGATAGTAATAATATAATATTAATTTGATTGATAGTAATAATGTAATATTAAATTTTAATAGTGATTACATATGGGTGATGTTAATGAAATATATTATGATATATTTAATGACGTACTTAAATAATTAATATTTAGAAATCACATAAATTGAATGGAATATTTTATAAATTATTYCAATCAGTGTGTCTATATATTACCGAATCAAGATTCAATTGCACTTTCTTAAGTAAATTAGTTAGATACAATGCTTAGTCAAAGCACTTGAAACATGTACTTAAATAATTAATATTTAGAAATCACATAAATTGAATGGAATATTTTATAAATTATTCCAATCAGTGTGTCTATATATTACCGAATCAAGATTCAATTGCACTTTTTTAAGTAAATTAATTAGATACAATGCTTAGTCAAAGCACTTGAAACATGTACTTAAATAATTAATATTTAGAAATCACATAAATTGAATGGAATATTTTATAAATTATTCCAACCGGTGTGTCTATATATTACCGAATCAAGATTCAATTGCACTTTCTTAAGTAAATTAGTTAGATACAATGCTTAGTCAAAGCACTTGAAACATGATTGATATACTAAATAGAACCATGGTGTTTTTTAATTTATCAGCTATTTCTTTACTTGATGGAGTTATACGTGCGTAAAATATATTACCCAATACAATATATAATCTTATATTGCTTACTATGGTTAGTTAATTGGGGTTTTTACAATAAGAATAAATACATTTAAATTAATACTTAATTTTTTGTTACTTTATATTTATTTTTGATACTAGATTAAGTTGTATTTTTCTTCAGAGGAAGATTAATTTGTTTTCATGTTTGTACAAATTTTAGTTGAAAAAAAAAATCAAAAATTTATTACAATGATTAATATAACAAAGTTTACCTTGTATTGTAATTGACTACTTTTAAGATCAGTTATATTATGCTTACTTACTTTGTTGTACAAGAAGGGAATGTTACAATTCCATTACTTAATGGCTTTCATAAGGTACAAACACTCCCATTTTCGTAATTGAATACTTAATTTATTTCCCTTAACATTTACATATTCTCTTATCTAACTTAATATATGTTGTCTTTAAGTGGAGGTCATCCCTTATCATTTTAAACATGACTTAACTCCCTAGATTTACTTAGTCGTATCCATTTTCTTATATGTTCTTCTCAACTCCTCAAATTAACAAGGACGATGAGTCAACATATGAAAATTATGACAACAAGTATGCATTCTCAACAAATACCCACCACTTATCAAACAAAACAATTTACCTTCCACACCTTCCTTTCATTAGTGATGGTTAGTTGGTATTTATCTATCCTACCTACACTAGAACACCATTCCTACTCTATATTGGTGATGACCCTTAGAGGTTATACCTTGATTAAACGAAAACAAATCTAAAAGTAAGAACATGTTTAATGAGGATTTGCATATATTTTCATTTTGAACATTTATTTGTTTAAATGAAGGTGAGCCATATGATAATTTCCTTCAAGAAAGGGTGGGAGTGATGGTTGTAACTTATAAGTAATTTATGAAGTAAATTCCAAGTGGAAAAAACCTATAAAATAAAGGAAAAGGAGGTCAAGCGTTTTGAACTATTTGTATAATGGGTGCATACAACAACACAACTACAAAAATAATATAAGTCCATTGTTATAATTATTGCATGTTGGCTCATCCCTTGTCAGTTTGGAAAGTCAGGGATGTGTATGGTGATGATAGGGTGTACAAAACATGATGAATATGAAGAGTTGAATCACATCTATCATTTAAAAGACAATACATTGATTTACAATGTTTTTCAATGAATTGAAAAAACTTCGAAATATAGATAAAACATCATTATGAAACGAAACATTGATTTACAATGTTTTTCAATGAATTGAAAAAACTTCAAAATATAGATAAAAACATTATTATGAGTAACAAAATCTGATGCTTTGTAACTAATTAAAAAAAGTAAAATTTCAATGTTTTTTACCTAGAATTGCACATCAATTTTTGACATTTTTAATTGTCTTGTAAATTATATTTTACAACATTAAGATCCAAATAATTAGTCTACAAGGTAGCATGATAACAAAAAGAAGATCCAATCATTATGTTTCAGTGCATTCCCACACTCTTTTATGCATTCATATTGATATCATTATTTGTAGTCCTAAATGGAGTAGATAAAGGATAAAACAACTATTTCCAATTACGAAATGAATCACAAAATAACCAAATAATGAAATAGAAATTAATTAGATCTTCCATCTTGATTTCCTTAATAGTTTAGGAGACATATCAAGGGAGGAAACCATGTATTTTTGTACAATATCAATCCTAATCCTTTTGCAATCAATCCATACACAAATAAAGAATCTACAACAATAAGAGATCTTCTCTATGAAAACCATATTAAGGATTAGAAAAAGAGAGTAATTTTGATCAATCTACTTACAACCAAGGTCTACATCCTTGAATTTCCCCTTGAATTAATCTTAGAAGCTAGAATAAAAGAAGAGAAATGGTTGAATACTTGCATATCTAAAGAATCTCAAGAAACAAAAAAACAAAGAGAGTCTCGATCAAGTGATGATGAAGCAACCAAAAAATAATTTCTTCTCTACAAATAAGCAGTAAGGAATGAAGGCACCTATGCAAAGGGAAGTTGAATATAGTTTACTGTAGAAACTCAAAATATTTCTTACTATTGATTGTGAAGTCTCCCTCATTGCCTTCATCAAACCATGGTTCCACAATATGGCATGGTAAATTATTCAAAAAAGAGAACTTTCACAAGTATCAAGGAATGGAGCAAAGACTCCCAACTTAAGAAAAAAACAGTAACATAATAATGAAAAAATCATGAGAAGATCCTCACTATGATGGCATTGAAACCTTCGAATGGAATCTTGAAGGACCAAGGCTAAGAGACTTTGAGTAATAAGATAATGGAATCACATGATCTCCTTTACTCCAAATTTCTTTTAACAACATTCTCTTATTAAATTGACTCACTTTGGGATGAGTCCTTTTTGAGTCTTTGTTGCAATTCATAAATTGTTGTTAATTGTGCTCAACACACAATAATGATTTTGATTATTTGGGTTTTAAGCAATGTTGGTGAATGAACACTTAATTCTACCCATAAATGTAAGTAATTCATTAAGTGGTATCAAATTAATGCTTAGTCATAACAAATCAATATCAAGGCTTGGTATAGACAATAGTCTATTATGTTATTGAAACAACTTCAAAATATAGATAAAAATATCATTATGAGTAACAAAATGTGATGCTTTGTAACTAATTCAAAAAAGTAAAATTTCAATGCTTTTTACCTAGAATTGCACATCAATTTTTGACATTTTTAATTGTCTTGTAAATTACATTTTACAACATTAAGATCCAAATAATTAGTCTACAAGGTAGCATGATAACAGAAAGAAGATCCAATTATTATGTGTCAATGCATTCCCACACTCTTTTATGCATTCATATTGATATCACTATTTGTAGTCCTAAATGGAGTAGATAAAGGATAAAACAACTATTTCCAATTACGAAATGAATCACAAAATAACCAAATAATGAAACAAAAATTAATTAAATCTTCCATCTTGATTTCCTTAATAGTTTAGGAGACATGTCAAGGGAGAAAACCATGTATTTTTGTACAATATCAATCCTAATCCTTTTGCAATCAATCCATACACAAATAAAGAATCTACAACAATAAGAGATCTTCTCTATGAAAACCATATTAAGGATAAAAAAAATAGAGTAATTTTGATCAATCTACTTACAACCAAGGTCTACGTCCTTGAATTTCCCCACGAATTAATCTTAGAAGCTAGAATAAAAGAAGAGAAATCGTTGAAGACTAACATATCTAAAGAATCTCAAGAAACAAAAAAACAAAGAGAGTCTCGATCAAGTGATGATGAAGCAACCAAAAAATAATTTATTCTCTACAAATAAGCAATAAGGAATGAAGGCACCTATGCAAAGGGAAGTTGAATATAGTTTATTGTAGAAACTCAAAATATTTCTTACTGTTGATTGTGAAGTCTCTCGCATTGCCTTCATCAAACCATGGTTCCACAATATGGCATGGTAAATTATTCAAAAAAGAGAACCTTCACAAGTATCAAGGAATGGAGCAAAGACTCCCAACTTAAGGAAAAAAAACAGTAACATAATAATGAAAAAATCATGAGAATATCCTCACTATGATGGCATTGAAACCCTGAAATGGAATCTTGAAGGACCAAGGCTAAGAGACTTTGAGTAATAAGATAGTGGAATGGCATGATCTCCTTTACTCCAAATTTCTTTTAACAACATTCTCTTATTAAATTGACTCGCTTTGGGATGAGTATTTTTTGAGTCTTTGTTGTGATTCTTAAATTGTTGTTAATTGTGCTCAACACACAATAATGATTTTATTTATTTGGGTTTTAAGTAATGTTGGTGAATGAACACTTAATTCTACCCATAAATGTAAGTAATTCATTAAGTGGTATCAAATTAATGCTTAGTCATAACAAATCAATATCAAGGCTTGGTATAGACTATAGTGTATTATGGTATTGGGTGACCTTAAAAATAGCTTGGGATGAATTGTAGGTTGTGGTGTATAAGGAGTTTTTGTAGCATACTATTTTTCTTTGACTTTATTTGATCGATGTGTTTTTAATTTTTGAGGGAATTTTGGTTACAAGAATGATCTGGTTGGTTGACTTATACACTTTTGTATGATGCGATCTATACTTTTAATTTGATTTGGTTTGATCATTGCTTTATATATATCTTTCATGGCTTATGCTTTGATATCCTTGTGATGGTATGAGATGATTATATGTTATTGTATCCTATGATGACTTATTGTGGCCTATGAGTAGGTTGAGTTGTATTTGGATATTGATGTATGTGTGTCTAAAAGTCATATAGGTGATGAGTGATTCCATGGGATATTGAAAATGAATACATGCTTATATGATGGAATTTATTATATTTTGTTATGCTACTTATGGTTTTTTTGGTTTTTCAAATGTAATAACAATAATTGCAAAGGAATATGGATTCCAGATTGAGTCAAGATATGAGAACCTAGAATGGGATCTAGATATGGATGATTTCCATACGTATATTGTTTATTTTTTTATTGATGATTATTGCATATGTTTATCATGAATATTTTTTTCTTAACTATTGTCTTATGCTAAGAAGGGGTGTCACATATGGTATCAGAGCATGCTTCTACTCAATGACACAAGACTCGTTACGACTTCCAATGAATTTTTGTTAAATTATGATATATCACTAATATCATTTGAAATTGTTTATGCAGGTATCATGGTTAGAGGATGGAGAATGAGTAGACATAATGTTTTAGAAGGAAGAGTTATGCCTCATACAAGCACATATACATTCGAGGGATCTACTCCACAAGGAGAAGAGAAAACTACTGAGTAGAAGCATATTGCAATGGGTGATGTCATGGGAATGGTGAGGTATTTTCAGAGGATGTCATAGGCACTGATAAATCACCTTGATAACGATGAGGGTAGGGGGTCTTTACCCAATGAGGGTTCACAATGCCCTCTTGTAGTTATTGGTAGTGTTCATAGAGAACTCGAGAAGGTAAAATTTCCTGAATTCTTGGGTTCTACAGACGATTTAGTCGTCAAATCTTGGTTGGATAATATGGCAATGTGCTTTGGATTGTGCGATTATACCTCCAACATGAATTTCTGCATGGAGGTATTCCAACTGAAAGGGGGTGCGCTTCTTTGGTGGAAGACACTCTTACCACAACTGAATATGGTTGTTGAAGACGTGTCTTGGGAATTGTTCGAGGAGGGATTTAGAGAGAGGTACTTATCCAATGAGTTCATTGATCACTAGCTTAATGAATTCAATGCTTTACGACAAGGCATTCGTATAGTACCTGAGTATGAGGCTAGGTTTGTGGAGTTTCTTAGATATGCTCTGCATCTAAACATTGAAAAGTTAAAGTGAATAATTTTGTTTTGGGTTTCAACTACAACATTCATTCTAAGGTGAGGATCCTGATGCCTCAGAATTTGCAAGATGCAATACAAAAATATTTTATCATTGAAGAATATTTGAACAATGGGGGTCAGGGTAGGAATCCTTCTAGGAAGAAAGGACAGACTCCACATAGAGTGTCGCAGCAACAGACACATGTTAGACAAACCTCTGGGCACCGTGATACATCCAGAGGACCTATATTTTATACACCACGTTGACATAACACCAATAAAAGGAATTTGTATAGAGTTCCACCATAGCAGCAATCACATCGTCCTCAACAACAACAACAATATAGATCTGTTCTGTAGAAAAGATCAGGACCTCAAAATCCTAGACCAACAGATTCTTCCTCTGGAACTAGGAGCATCAGCCCAAAGAATGGATTTTGGACTTGTGGAGAGCCACACTATCAGAGAGATCTTCCTATTGAGAAGGAAAGAGGATCAACAGAACAAACAACAGTGGGAAATTTGGGCAAGGCCCATAGGATTCATGCAACGGTGAATAATCGCTAGGATGAGCATTAGTCTACAGTGCTTGAGACGTCAAGTATGATAGAAGATCAACAATTTAGTATTTTGATATATCCATGAGCTACTGAGAGTTTTATATCTAGTGTTGCACTTAAAATAATTAAGGTGAAGGAAGTCGAACTAGACGAGTTTAGATATGTAGAAATGGGAGCCAAGAAAAAAGTTGGAGGAAAGGTTAAATATTGTATTATCGATTTGGGTGAATTCGTCGCAAGTGTAAACCTTTTTGTCACCATTTTGGGATACTACGATATTGTGATTGGAATGGATTGGTTATAATCACACTATGCGATACTTAACTGTAAGACGAAAATATTAAGTTTAATTGATGATTTGAGACAGAGTAGACTTATTGTAGGAAGAAACCAAGGGGTATCACTAATATTTATTTCTTCCCTATAATTACAGAAAAACATGCGTAAAGGATGTAAGTTGTACGCCATTTTAGTGCTTAATGAAAAAGGTGACGCAGAAAGATTGGAAGACTTTCCAGTAGTATCATATTTTTTCGATGTTTTTCTTGAAGAACTACCGGGTTTATCGCCAAATAGAGAATTGGAATTTACTATAGATCTAAAAACTAGAACATAACCAATTGCAAGAACTCCATATCGAATGTCGATACCTAAATTACAAGATTTAAAGATGTAATTGAAGGAATTATTGGATTTGAGACTTATATGACCAAGTGCATCAACGTGGGGTGCACCAGTAATTTTTGTAAGAAATGACAGATCATGGAGGCTCTGCATTGATTATTGTCAATTAAACAAGGCCACGATCAAGAATCAATACTCATTACCGAGAATTGATTACTTATTTGATCAAATGAAGGGAGCGACACTATTTTCAAAGATTGATTTGAGATCAAGGTATCACCAGTTGTGAATCGGAGAGGGATACATTCCTAAAACATTATTTAAAACAAGATTCAGACATGATGAAATCACTGTATTACCATTTGGATTGACAAATTCCCCTTGTGTATTTATGATTCTAATTAATGGGGTATTCTATGAATACTTGTACAAGTTTGTATAGGTATTTATTGATGATATATTGATTTACTCTCGGATGAAAGATGAACATGACGAACATTTGAGATTAGTTTTACAATGTTTAAGAGAAAACAAGTTGTACAGAAAATTATCGAAATGTTTGTTTTATCATATGAAGATTCATTACTTTGGACACATTATTTCTGGAGAAGGTATCGTTGTGGATCTAGAGAAGGTAGAGGCTATTATGGAATGACCAACACCGAAAAATGTACAAGAGGTACGTATTTTTATGGGATTAGCAGGTTACTATCAACGTTTCATAAAAGGTTTTTCAAAAATAGCAAACCCAATTACAGAACTGCAAAAGAAGAATAAGAAATTCATGTGGTTAGAGAAGTGCGTGGAAGCATTTCAGAAGATTAAATAACTGTTAACAATGACACCAATACTGAAATTTTTTTATATGGACAAAGAATTCTTAGTATGCACTGACACATCCAAGGAAGGATTGGGTGGAGTATTAATGCAAGAAGGACGAGTTATCACGTATATTTCAAGGAAACTAAGAAGGCATGAAGAGAATTATGCAACACACGATTTGGAATTATTAGCGATCTTTTATGCCTTGCGAGTTTGGAGAAACAATTTTATTGGATGAAAATTTGAGTTGCAAACTGATCATAGTGGATTGCAACACATTTTTAGTCAGAATGACTTGACGCGCAGCAAAGATGTTGGTCATAAATTTTAATTGAGTATGATTTTGAGATCACTTACATTAAAGGGACAGTTAATAGAGTAGCAGATGTGTTGAGTCATAGACCATGCATTTTCTCAGTAATACCTCTAAATACGAATCTTCGAGAAAATATCTTAGCATTACAGATTGATGATAACTGGTACAAGGAAGTAAAAGACAATATCAGACAAGATACCATGATGATACCTAGATATGAGGGATATTCTTTGGATAGTGACAGGATACTAAAGTATAATGGCATAATTTATGAAACAACAAATGACGAATTGAGAAACTTAATTTTGAACGAAGCTCATCGAGCAGTGTATATCGCTCATCCTAGACTCATGAAGATGAAGGAAAACCTTAAACCTTTATTCTTTTGGAAGGGAATGAAAATTGATATAGTAAATTATGTGGTGAGATGTATAGAATGTCAACAAGTGAAGGTTGAACATAGACATATAGTGGGATTATTATAGGCACATGTGATTCTTGAATCGAAATGGGAAGTTATACTGATGGATTTTATTGTTGGATTTCCACTAATGGCAAGGAGACACAATTTTATTTTTGTAGTCGTCGACACTTTGAAGAAGAGTGTGCATTTTATCCAAGTTCGTACGATGTATCAAGCACCAGACATAGCTAGAATTTTTGTTAACGAAATTGTAAGATTGCATGGTGTACCAAGGAAGATAATATATGATAGAGGATTGGTATTCACTAGACGTTTTTGGACTAGTTTCCAAGAGGATTTGGGAACACAATTGAATTTTAGTAAAGGATATCACCCCGAAACAGATGGACAAACTAAAAGAACGAATAAAATTCTAGAGGATATGCTTTGAATGTATGTGATGGATCAACATAATCAATGGGAAGAATTTTTAACATTAATAAAATTTGCATACAACAACAATTATCAGAGTACGATAAAGATGGAACAGTTTGAGTTTCTATATGGATGACTGTGTTGGAAACCTTTGAGTTGGGATCAAATATAGGATAGGGTCCTCACGGGACCATAAGTGATTAGGAATTGGAATATCGGATGCAATGCATAAGGAAAAGGATAAAGGAAGCACAAGATCGACAAAAGAGTTATGCAGATGCGCATTGTATAGACCGCAGTTATGAGGTTGGTGATAAAGTGTTTCTGCGGGTGAAGCCATTTAAGAGTTTGATTAAGTTTGGAAAGGGTGCTAAACTCTCTCCAAGGTTTGTGGGACCTTTTGAAGTTGTAGAAAAGAAAGGACACGTGGCTTATTGACTAGCCTTACTTGATTCTTTGAGGTGTATCCACGATGTGTTTCATGTTTCAATTTTACATCATTATATTTCAGAGTCGTCACAAGTTATTGAATTGAGTTCATTTCAAGTATCAGACAAGGGTGCTCTCATAGCAGAGCCAATCGACATATTGGAAAATCTCACTCGACAACTACGACATCGAATAGTCGATCAGGTCAAGGTCTAGTGGGACAGTTATAGTCCACATTCTGCTAGTTGGGAGAATGCATATGAGATTCGTTGACAATTTCCTTATTTATTTTGATAGTTTGATATATAGATTAGTAGCAACTATATTATTTTTTTTAATGCTATACTGTACAAACTTCGAGACGAAGTTTAAAACAAGAGGGGGTGTGTATAACATCCAGTTCCATTGATCACATTTTCATAAAAAAAATTATTCTTTGAGGGTACTTGCATGCAAGTGATCCGGTTGAAAACGTGGTACTTTATGATTATCTGTTTTTGTTATGGATTTATGATATGTTTGAATATTGAAAATTGATTATAATTGATGTATAGAATTGACATGTATTATGATGAGGTTTCCTTAGTGTGCAGGAAACATGACATGATGAGGATGCTAATGGAATCGACATACTTCCATGGACTCCGAATTGAGTCAAGGACTTGACAATTTACTTTGGTTATGAGTACTTGATTTATTACGCATGAGTTATATGATGATTCTGTTATGGATTTCATGTATATGAGTTATTAATATTGTCTTTGTCAGTGGATGCATGGACGATGACACTTGCTAATCCGAATCACATATGGAGTAAAGGGGTCATACATAGATATCATATGGATGAGGGAGAGGTGTGGCAACGTCCCTATCACAACCTACTAACACTCTCGTCGTAACCTAAACTGAAGTTTAACGACTACCTTGTTCTGATAGGTTCATGATGTTGTGAGGGTAGACTGAGGTAGTCGCTCATGAGGATTTATGAGGGGCACACAATAAGGCAAATTCCTTATTCCTCAATAAGCCCTTAGTCTCACACAAGGTTGACAAGTAGAGTTTGACTCCAAGCATCATAAAATTTCCAAAATAAGTCAATGGCGAGTGGCACCCTTGGAGCACGGAGGTGCATTTTGAAGGGAACGACGCATAAATAAATTATGAGTCAATGAAAATATAGAAGACCTTAGAAAAGTAAAATGAATACTTAGAACTGATAGAAAAGAGAATATAAATCAACACAAATTATAAACATGAAACATAATGAAATCTAAGTCTAGATGTTTTGACTAAATAAAGTTATAAAATGGGTTAAGGGAATTTAGACTAAATAACACTAGTAAAGGGAAAATAAGAATAAAAATTAAGACATGTGCACAATGTGTGAATGAAATTAATAAAAAAATATTTTTAAATAAAAATAAATTAATTCATGGGAGAATGGGTTGTCAACATAGAGTTAGTATCCTAAGTCAATCAGCCTCTAAATCCTAACTAAGAGAAGAGTCATAATCAAACTCCAACAATAAATTAGTTAGGAGACAAAATAAAAGAGGAATTGGGGAACTAAGGGACAACTAAGAGAAAATATAGGAACTAATTGAGGAGTGTGAGGGAAAATGCATAATTATTAAATTAAACAGGATTAAACATGTGCAACTTGGGGAAAGTGTGACATGTGTTGGGGGTGAATAATATATAATTAAATTATTAAAAATTGTTTATTTGTGCATGAATGGACAAGTTTCAAGGCAATTTTTATTATAAGAAGAATGGTGAGGAAGAGGGAAGGTACCCTATGGTTGGATGACTGAAATGTCGTTGAAATTTATATTGAATGAGTTTACTAGTGTGAGTTGGGATGCAAGCTTGTGCAAGAGGTGGAAGCCTCTCTTTGTGAGGGAAAGCTTGTGCTAGTTGAGATATGTATTTAGGTGTGTGGCCCATTTGTGGCTCGGGGGGGTAAGGGGGAAGAAGAGTACCCCTAGCATTGGCTAGGAGGTACCAGTGAAGTCTTGATTAGTAGGATAAAGGAAGGGGGCTTTGTGCACGTTTCTGGACTAAAGAGCAAGAGAAGCTTCTTATATCGCCACTCTCTTGGTTATGGTATTTAATATTTCATCTATTGTTCAAAAAAAAATATACGTTGCTCAATGAGAAGATATCGAATGCTAGTTGTATTGTATTTGATACTTTGTAATAAATCCGAGTGTTATTTGTGTGGGAAATTTATATGAGACTTTGATTATCATTTTTAGAATATGTATTGGAACTAGGTTAGCTCCTGTATATGATTTTTCTGAATATGATCGTTGAGTTATTGATAAAAGAAAGTGGTTAATTTATGTATAAAATATTTCTTAAATTGCTTAATGGTTGAAGCATTCAAGGGGTAAAATGTACTATAAATTTTATTGTCTACTATAAATTGTGAGAAGAGTACATTGCAATCTTGAAAATACGATGAACGTTTTTTACTCTATTTCTTTCAAATCAGTATTGTTGTTTGAAATTCCTGAGAATGTGAAATGTCTTCAATTTTATAAGTGTATCCAAGGATTGGTTGTTACATTCTTTTAATGTTTCTTGAAAATAAATTGAATCAATTATCTAAATGTTCTGACTGTATAAATGGATGTTAGCTTGTAAACTTCCAAACCTAGGCATTTTTTTTTTTAAATACACAGAGATATAAACAACGGTTTCTTACCATATGTTGCCACTATTGTATCTATTATGAACAAGACTGCACTATTGCCAACGAAGAAGCTTTGGGTATTAGGTTTTTACCGTGATTTCAATGATAGAGGTGATGAACCCCCATTTTGACATCATTTTGGCTTCCTATACCTTATAGATATATCTACATTTTTCCTCTTTATACATGCTAGACACACATTCCTTGTATTTTGTGACCTCTTCTAAGGTATTACCTAATTTRCTATATATTAATCTTGATTTCTCTTYATGGTTAAGGTTTGGTGTGGATTTTAAAAGGTAATTTGAATTATCATATGTGTAGATATTAATAATGCTAACTATGGTTGTAAGTGCAAGGTGTTCTAGGTTCTTCCCAAGGAAATATGAAAGATTATTATCACAATGTAASGGTATTTTAAGAAGATATATTGAAACTCTAATACAACGCTATTATTAGATATATGTATATATGTATCAACCCTAATGCCATTATATCAACATATTATATTACTTCCTACATCAAACCAAAGGATTAAACTCAACAAAAGGTATTAAATATGCAATCGCCAAAGATGGATTAAAGACAAAGGATCCTCGGCCTACGTGATATCAAGAACACAATTATATATCGAGAAGTGACTATTTCATAAGGTTGAATTAAATTAATTTAGCATGTGCCAGATAGATCTCGGTCCACTTGAATAGTTAAGAAACTAGTTCAACTTGTGGAAAGAATATGTGGGCATGGCTTCTATTTTCCATTGGTTGCCATGTAACCGTGCCTACCCCAACAAATCAACAGATAATAGAAGTTAGGTTGTTTTAGACTGTTATCATAATAATAGGAACTAGTAGCGTTATATTTAGCTAACCATATTCCCTTAATTTGTATATATACTAGTGTGCTAGTGAATGTTAAAAACATATGATATCAATGTGCATTTTTTTTACTAAAGAAAATTGTAAGAGCTACAAGCTCCAAGTTCAAAAATTTTAATAGAATATTGTTGTTATGTGTTGAGTATTAAGTTGTTGGTGTACTAGTGATATAATGATAATTGTCAGTATAGGCTTACCCATGGGACAGGGCCCACTCACAGGTATTGTCCTATGCTATATATATATATATATATATATATNTATATATATATATATATATATATATTTAATGTTTTGTTAACTTACTTAATTTGATGAATTGAGTTTATGCTAATATTATTTTAACTTAGGTTGTAGAATAGACACAAGATACACAATGGCCATCTGTGTCATGTTGCAGAATGACAATTGATTATGCTAGAACTTAGATCAAATCATGTTATTTATTCTTCTATCAATGATTACTTATGTTGATGTTTGATATCCAATTTGTGCTAAGTGTTTTACATCTTTAATAATTCTAGAAATAATGTCAATAAGGTTATCGATTGAGGAAGCCCATAAACTATTGAAATCAAGTAGTGGCATAGTGACTTGATATTATATTTATCTTTGATTGTTCTTGTACGAGCTCAAATAAAAATATAATTAGTTCCTTTTGCTTGTTTGGAGTGCTGCAGAATCACTATGATTATAAGCCCACCAGGTGAACACGTGAAGGTATAAGGTTCTGAGAGCTCAAAAACCTTATCCAGAGACGTACCACCAGTAAGGATATGGGTTATAACATGGTGGATTCACCTTTCTTGTTCTTCCCTTATACATAGTCTTTTTTAGTTAGGTTTTTTTATTCATGGCCAAAGCCCTTTTTCTTTGCATATTACACTGAGTGCCTCACAAGTACATATTGAATCTTGGGTTGACAAAATTAAATGAAGGAGTGTAACACAATAATTAGAAATTATATTTTTACCTCATCATGTTGGCATCATTGTCGGGGAGGCACTCAATAATTAAGACTCTTTCCTTAGGATCATTTTAGGAACGATACTAGGTTGAAGGGAAACCCCCAGGGAGTTAACAACTACCCTCCGATATCCCTTGCCCAGAATATTATGCTTAGAAATCATCACAGTACGCATGAATTAAGGAACTAACAAACCTCATGGACGTGTTGTAGGGACCACCCGTGACACTAATAACTAGGCTAGTAAAAGTGGTAAAAAACGAGATCCTCCAAAAACTCATAGTACTCACCGTTACTCAAAAGTAGCATCCAACAATCTAGAAGAGCCACCCAAAATAGACTCTATCGTTGGCTTAGTCATAGAAACCCCTTCCTCTAAATATCCTTAGAACCAAGATCATATCATTGAAGGATATGAATTAGAAGAACACAATAAACCTATTAAAGAACCAGAAAACTATGTCGACTTTGAAAAATATTTGCGGGGGGAGAGGATTTTAAACATAGGAAAATAAATGGAAACATCAAAGTAAAAATAACCAATCATGTTTGAATTTCCCATTCAAGAGTCTGAGGGAATACTTCAAATAAAAAACATTCCACCCTCTACCTTACCAAATTTCCGTGGTTTTCCTAGCGAGGACCTTGACACATTGCTCTTTGAGTTTGATGTCCTTTGTCGAAGCTATGACTACTATTCTAATGCCCATAAACTCAAGCTATTTCTAGCCACCTTAAAGAAGAAAATCTTCATTGGTTCATGGGGCTCAGAGGAAATTCTATCAAAACCTGGGACAAAATGAAGCAGAGATTTCTCAAGAAGTACCAGGATTACTACAAAGTAAGGTACATACAAGAATAAATTTTTAGGATGACACAAAAGGAGGAAGAAACCCTTGAAGACTATGTAAATAGGTTTCAATATAACTTGCAAAGGACTAAGAAAAACACACTTGACCCCAAAACATTACGCATTATCTTTCTTTGAGGAATCAAGGATGATTGTATAGATGCACTAAATCTTATGGGAGTCAGGGATATATCCTAGATGACCTATGACGATATATGTGAACTGTGTAAATGATATTCACGAGGTATTACCAAGTCTGGAAAAGGCCCTCAGGACCTAGCCTCTAGGGCCACAAAACCATTAGGGGGAGGAGTTACCAGAACCGAAATAGGAAACATGTTGGACAATTTTAAAACTGATATCCTTATTTTGCTTAGCTCCCAATTAGACACTTTCCAAGAAAAGAAAAAGAAAGAAGAATACGACCTAGAATTAACCTTCTTCTGTTCTAGATGTTGAAAAAAACACCCTTTAAGAGAGTGCCCTTTAGATAATAGAGAGATGTGGTATCTGCGAGAAAAATCACGACACTAAAATTTTCCCTTCTTTTCCTGAGCTAAAAGAAGTTTATCAAGGGGCCACTAGGGAAACTGAACAAATTTTTATGTGGACCAAAAATGACCATGGCCACCCAAGGCGTCATTCATGACAAAAGAGCAATCCAAATTCCCTCCATACTATACTCAACATCAATATCCACAACAGAATTGGTATGCTTCCATGACCTGGAAACCATGGAAAACCCAGACACAGAACCAACCTTGGAAACAAGGTTGGAGAGGGCATACTCTTCAACAATCCACTCCTCAACCACACCCTCCAATCCAACATCAACAACAATTACAACTGCCATCCAACCAACCTCCTCCGAGACCCATGCAATTACCAACCCAACCAATACCAAATCCAAATAATAAAGTAGTTCAACATGCCTACAATGTTGAACTACCATTTTTTCCCACTATGTCATTTCTCCTATGGAGTTTCAGAACATGCATATATGATTGGGAAGAGTATTCCAAGATCAAACCTCACCCATCAATCATCCAGGAACATGATGATGAGGAGAATCCTCTCGAGTCAGACAAACAAGACACTAATCCATCTAAAGAAAAACAAAATACCACTCAGAAACACCCCTGATGAGCAGGAATCGCTCCCAAAACTACCTTATCCGGAAAGGTTAAATATATAAAAGTCCCCCACACAACCAGGATTTGACCTTTTAGGAGAGATTCGAAATGTGTGTGTCAATATTCCTCTCTTCCAAGCTATTAAGGACGTCCCAATCTATGCTAAGGCTATTTGACAACTCTGCCTCAAGAAACCTGGAAGGAAAAAGAAAGACCCATAAATTGTTCATGTCATAGGGAAGTTAGTTGATCTAATGCTAGGAAAAATATTTATGGCCAAATACATGGATCCAAGAAATCTGGTTTTTAAAGTCAACATTAATAACACTTCCATCGCTAATACTCGGGTAGACTTAGGAGAATCCATAAACGTAATGACCAAAGAAACCATGGAAAAAATTCAACTATCAGGGCTTCGACCAACCCCTATGGTTCTTCAACTAGTAGATAGATCCACAGTAAAACCCAAGGGGATGCTGAAAGATATAATTGTTTCCCTAGACTCGTGGGAATACCCAACATAATTTATGGTCCTACAACCGAAGGCCAACCTAGGAGGATACCCATTAATTTTGGGAAGACCCTGGTTGGCCACTGTCGATGCATATATCGGCTGCAGATCCGGAGATATGACCATATCCCATGGGAACTGAACCAAGAATCTAACCCTCTAGCCTCCTACTAAACCTTCCCCTGACCTAGAGAATTCCCCCTAGATCAAAGATAGTGACGAGGAACCCACACCACCGTTGTTGACCCTTGACCAAGCATCAACATTTAAACAGACTACTGGGGATGATTTTATTTGTACATATCTAACACATCTTCACATAGCCAACCACCCAAATTTGGAGTATATCCTAGGGGAGAAATTCCAAGAAGTCTATTCACCAATTGAACCAACAAAATTACTATCTGAATTAGTTCCGGTGAATACTACATATGAATATCAAAGATTAGTTATTGAAATCTATCCTAGAAAGACCTTGAATATCAATGCCAGACTAGACCCCTCTCAGCAAAAGAAGCTCATCAAAACGTTAAGAAAGAACAATTATGCTTTTTCTTGAGATTATACTGACATGAAAGGGATCCACCCTAATCTATGTACCCATCACATCTATCTTAAGGAGGATCCCTGACCTATTCGACAACCACAACAGAGAATGAACCCTGCTCTGAAGGATATAGTCAAGGAGGAGCTCCATAAGGTCCTTGACGTAAATTTTATTTACCCAATCTCCGACATTAAATGGGTTTCACCCTTGGTTATTGCACCAAAGAATAATGACAAGTGGTGTATGTGTGTATATTATAGGGAGTTGAATAAAGCCACGTTGAAAGACTACTTCCCATTACCGTTCATTGATCAAGTTTTGGATACTTTGGTAGGAAAAAGATATTTCTCTTTTCTCGATGGGTTTAGCGGTTATAATCAGATACAGATCACCCCTACAAATCAAGATAAAACTACTTTTACATGCCCATGGGGAACTTACGCTTACCGAGTACTTCCTTTTGGACTATGTAATGCTCCGGCTACATTCTAGAGGGTTGTCTTAGGTATATTCTCTGAATTCACCAATGATTGCGTGGAAATTTATATGGATGATTTTAAAATATATGGAGATACCTTTCAGGAATATTTAGACAATCTAGAAAAGGTCTTGTTCAGATGCCAAGAAACCAACCTCTCTCTCAACAGTGAAAAATGCCATATGCTTCGAATTGAGGGTATTGTGCTAGGACTGTTAATATTATGGTAGCTTCAGGAGGTATGAACCTCTATTATGACCTATGACGAGACTAGAATCCTCCGGAAGGAAGCAAAGAATTGAAGGAAACCCTAGACAAGTTGTCGGTTGAACAAATATATTTATATTGAATTTATTGATGCCCAGAAGGAGAAGTCGGACTCTCATTATTATGGTAGCTTCAGAGGTATGAACCTCTATTATGACCTACATCTAGACTATAGAAGCAAAGAATCGAAGGAAACCCTAGACAGGTTGTCTGCTGAACAAATATATTTATATTGAATTATTGATGCCCAGAAAGTCGGCCTTCAAATAGACTGCCTTACCTGCAAAATACAAAGGCACCAATTTCATTATTTTCATCCAAGAAGCAGCTGAGATAACATTCACAGCAGCTAAAGGTACAGCGTTTCTGGAAAGCGCAGTTTAAGGTGGGGAAAGCCGGGAAAGCGGGAAAGCTAGCTTCCGGTGGGAATTATCTGCTCAGCTTTTGTTTATACTCCTTTTGCTTGCGCATTTACTTCTTGGCTATTGAATAGGTCATAATTATCTCTCTACAAGTTCAAGGTGTCGGAGGGTAGCTAAGGTCATGGTTGGTGTGATTTAGGAATCGGCCATCGGTTAAACGGTTATAATCTTCATATTCTACCAGCATAACACACCCCTTCGGCCAGCCTAAAACACTGAAGGAAACATAACCACTAGGTATTGAGCCCATTATAACCCACGCTAGGTTACGGTGAGGAGCAGCTTCCAAGACCGCAGCCTAGGGTTATTAGAAAGAGCAAATATGTAAAACCTCTAATTTTGATCCACCTTTGATGGACATCTTGCTCATGAGAAGATATCCAGACAAGCGCTCTAATTCCGTAACAGCATTTATTGACATTCTCGAAGAGAGAAATGTCGAAGTTGAAGTTTTGGATCACAGCATGACTACATCAATCAATCAAGACATGTGCAACAATCACTTCTTTACATTACTCAGCACTTAATGGACAATTACATTAAGGCCATGTGGATAATCGATAGTGGAGCTCTGTACATGATGAGATCGACCTAGACTTCATCTAAAATGAGAAAGACATTCAGACAAAGTGGAGCTTTGGAGACAAAATCACTCACCTCGTCGGTTGATTTGACAAGCTCTCCATCAAACTGAACTGTGTAATCATGTCTAATTAAGCAATGTTCTGTACCAGGTTTAGAAAATAACTGTACTCAATATCATATGAAGACAAAGAAACATAATAGCTCATAGATGGTACATTATGGTGATGATTCAAAAGAGCATAGAAGATGCTAGGTTATTGGAAGACGGAAGGGAAATCTATATAGACTACTAGAACGAAATGAAGAAGCCCTAGTACATGATTAAGTCAACCCACTGAGTTTTGTATATAGAAGGTACTATCAATTATCAAGCATTTACCTTCTGAAGATGGTTGAAGGATACAATTTTAATTGTGCCCACACACTAAGGAATTTGGTAGAAGGATGCCCTTGGGAAAACATTATTAAGAAACCATTCCAAGGATAACAACAACAGCATCTAAGGAAACCCTAGATCTAATACACTCGATGTTTGCGGTCCAATGTTAGTCAGATCTCTAGGAGGATCTCTACTACTTAATTTTCATAGATGACTATTCAATATGGCTATACCCATGAAGTCAAAAGAGGATGAAGTATCTAACAAGTTCCAAGAATTCAAGTAAATAGAAAACCTTTTGAACAAGAAGATCAAGACATTAAGAACAGATAATGGAGAGAATACACTGAAAGAGTTCGGTATGTATGAATGCATGGATTAGGAGGGAGCTGATTGTTCTCATAATCCTCAACAAAAGAGTGTGTATGTGAAAGAAAGAATGTGATCTTATCAAGAAACAAGAAAAGCCCCATTGAAAATCCATCAAGACTATCCATGTTTCTATGGGGAGAAGCAGTAATGATGGCCATGGTGTAATAGAATCCCTATCGTGACATTGAAGGACATGACACTGTGAAGCATTCTGTAAGAAACTCCAACGAGAAAACTTAAGAATATTTGGACGTCAAGTTTATTCTCATATTCCCAAATATAAAATAAATAAACTAGAACCTTCACGAAAGAAAGGAATATTTAGGATAGTGATTCATCCAAATCCTCCAGAATATATATTCCAGATCAGCACAATATAGAAGTAAGAAGAGATGTAACATTCAACGAAAAAATGGCTTCGAAAATCTATTGAAGAACCATAGAAGAAGAAGAAATTGAAGAATCAAATGAAGAAAACATGAAGGTGAAGTGGGTCAACTAAAAGGATCAACCTGATCATCCCATGAGTTATGTGGAGAAATCCTGGATCCCATAATATACCAAAGAACAAGAAAATACCATCTTGGCTTGGTTTCAATCTTACATGATTACCGTAGAAGAATCAAGGTTCCAAGGAACATCCGTGAATACTCTCAAAGACCTAAAGATTCTCAAGTTATGCAGATATTTATCAAAGCTTCAGATGAAGAACCTACTACATTTGAAGAAGCGGTTAAAAAGGAACAATGGAAAGAAGCTGGCATTAAGAATACCCATCCATTATGAGAAATGAAGTATAAGAACTGTAAATTTAATTTAAAGAAATCAGTTGTAACTTCAAAATGGTATACAAGATCAAACATGCCATACTTTTCGAAGGTGGATAACATACAATATTCGCGGGTTTGAGGGTTCTCCCCATAGAGGGAGAAGACTATGATGAAACCTTTGCACCAGTTGCACGCATGGACATAGTCATAATTGTGTTATCCATTGTTGCACAGAGAAAATGTTTTGTTTATCAAATGGATGTAAAGACAATGTTTCATAACTATTATCAAAGAATAGTATATATTAACAACTCAAGGATTTGAGGTTAATCTAGAGATAATCATGTTTTTGCGATCATGAAATTTATATGGACTCAAGCAAGCTCCTAAGGGCTTGGTATGCCAGATGCGGATGTCAATTATCTAACCAAATTTGGTTTTTCCAAGAGTCATGCAGATCCAAACCTTTACTACAAATGAACACAATCTACTTATAAGCAGATGATCTATTCATAAATGTGAAGACCCTAATAAATTCAAAGAAGAAGGATTTAGCCTCCACTTGATATGAAAAGATCTAGGTCTCATGCACTATTACTTGGAATTAGAACTATGGAATAAGCATGGTAGCATTCGACAAAGAAATATGCACAAAGATCTTCCGAAGTTTGAATGATGGATCAGGAAGTCCATGGACACCCTATGAATGCGGATATAAGAAAAATGAAATTCCTAGATTCGATCCAAGAGATCCATCTCTATAATGACAACTAATTGATCATTGATGTATTTGGTAAATATCAATCAAATATTTTCCTTGTTAAATGATTAAGCCACTGTGGAACCAGACAAGAGCATTGGATATCCAGCATTCAGATATATTCATGGACAATAAACTATGGCTTAAACTATACCACATCCAGTGATATCCAACTTGATCTACGCACTGATTGGGGCGTGAAGTGTATGATGAAGAGCACTTCCTCGTGTATGTTTCAACCTAATCTAATTTATGATATATTGGATAAAGAAGCAAAAGTCTTTCGACTCTAGAGTATATTAGCAGTATGGGTTAATACGCACAAAGCAAGATGTCTGGTGTTAATATCCGATTATTTGACTGGACCCACTAACAATATATTGTGATAATCAGAGTTGTATAAGATTGTCCCATAATCCAAAGGCTTCCCATGAAAAGCCCAGCACATCGAGATCAAATATTACTTCCTTTAACCTTAGATAAATCTTAGCTGAGGTAGGCTCTGTACATATCCCCATTGATGAGAATACAATAGATATCCTGAGAAAGCCTCTTTCCAGAATCAAGTTTGAATATTTCCAAGAGAAGACAGGGATCAGGAAGATTATCCAAGCTAACAGAAGGTACGGAAAAATATTTTAAAAAAAAAAAAAAAAAAAAAAATGTTTATTTATGTGATTAAAAATAACTCCAGCTAGAGGAGGAATTGAAAAATGTTATTATTTATTTCAAGAGTCTGATTATTTTATGCTTTCCCTGCTCGGAGTGGGATTGAGATTATGGATCATCAGCATCAGCCAGAAGTGTTAACATGGGAGGACTCCATTTGGCTGGATGTATCATAGACAACGAATTATCATTTATGGGGAGTGGTCTAGGATGCAACATTCTTTCTGGCAGCTCACTCTAAGTAGGGTCATAGACCGAGTTCGGCCACGGCAAATATTCTTTCAAGTTCATGCCAGAGCGCTTAAAAGAATCATCCTTTTGGAGGTTGATGCGGTGATGCATCTCGAGGGCGGCATTCATTCTTTCTAGGTTACACTTGTTTAGTGCCGAAGGAATGGAACAGGGTGGGGAATAGTCCAGAAGGCTACTTCCCTGAGGCACTCCATTCTCCCAAGCACCTTTCAAATGGTGTTGAGGAATGGCCTCCGGTAGCAGGTCCAGATCACCAATCGTGGATAGTTATTCCTCGGTGGGTAGATCACCATCTGCAGTTACACCTTGTTTGGTGTCTTGGTGGAATGGCCTGGTGGGGAATACCTGTGATTACCATTCCTTAGGGAAAATTCATTCCCTCTAGGTTGTACTCTGTTTAGTGCCTGAGGAATGGCCTAGGGTGGGGAATGGTTTAGGTTCAACAATCAGGGACAAGTATTTCTTAGGGCAGATTCATTCTCTCAAAGTTACACTTTGTTTAGTGTCAGGAAGAATGGGTCTGTGGTGGGAAATGGTCCAGTTCATAACCGGGCTTCTTCCTTGGTTGAGAAGAGTCAGCGAGAAGCCTGTTGATATTTTATATTGAGGGCGAACACTCTTTCAGACCCTCATATGATGGAATACCCGTGATGATTATTGTTGATACCTATATCGACATTCTTCGTGATTCACAAACGGAGCGGAAAATCGCCTAGATGATTCGGGCTTTATCATAACCCCTGCTTATGCGATGAAGACTGCTGTGGTGGCGCATGATTCTTCCTCACATCTTCACGATGTGTGAGTGAAAAAGATTGGCCCAGAGGATACAGCTTTTATCATATATTTATATGCAGTTGTTGCTTGTTATGAAGGAGGTTTGTGATCGGGTGTTCACAAAGTCCGAGTAGAAGTTGTACTACTAGAATAATAGAATAATGAAAGTTCTATAAATTGATATTGTACCAGCTTTCATAGGAGATTATCCAGTCATATAATAATGACAAAATGGAAAAGCACGCCAGTTGAACGGTCTATTGTGCTCAAGACCATACCTCCTAACTAGGGAGTGGAGTGTTAAGATATATCTTCGGAGGTATGAACCTCTATTATGACCTATGACGAGACTAGAATCCTCCTGAAGGAAGCAAAGAATTGAAGGAAACCCTGTCTTGTTCGCCAAAAATATATTTATATTGAATTTATTGATGCCCAAAAGGAGAAGTCGACTACCAGATCAAGCAAAAAGCTGGCCCGCTTAGATCGCCACCCACTATAACATGTATGCCGGCCATTATTTGTCATCTCGCAGTTGCAAGAGAGCAATATTCAAGAAAGTGTTGCGCGTTAGCTTTGGTGCGCAGTTTCCTCTCGAAAGCCGGAAAGTGGTGCTTAGCTTCGGGTGGGATGCTGTAACTGGTTCCGCTTTGTTTCTATTCTTTTTCTTGGTACATTTAGCCTCTATTGGCCATTGATTTCAGCCGTATTCTTCTCTGCCAAGGTCAAGGTGTTCGAGGGTGTCTTAAGGGCTCAGGTTGGGTGATTCCAGGGAACAGCCAATGGTTAAACGAAAGCAACTCTCATTCTAACAAGGACACCACATATCACCTAGAGGAATACAAGTAGATCCCATTAAGATCAAAGTCATTTGTGACCTTCCAGTGCCCACAACCCATAAAGATGTCCACAACTTTATAGGACATGTAGGATACTATCATAGATTTACAAAATTTACAAAGATAACATATCCTATATTTCAATTACTTACAAAGTCTACAAAATTATCTTGGAATGAGCAATGTCAGACAACATTTGAAACTTTAAAGTTAAAATTATCTATTTCACCAATCTTCCGGGGTCCCAATTGGTCCATACCTTTCCATATCTCTGTGGACACCTCAGATATAGCCATTGGAGTTGTTCGGAAGAAAGAGGAACAACAACCATACACCATATATTACATCAGTAAGAACCTTACCCTCAATAAAAGAACCATATTGTAACCAAAAAATAGTTTTGTTGTTGTATATGCTATTAGTAAATTTCATCATTACATCATAGGTTATTCATTGCATATACTACACCTTCACTGCATTCAAGCATTCTTGAACAAATCAATCAACAATGGTAGAGTGACGGTTTATTACAAGAGTTTGACATTGTGATCATCGACAAGCCAGGAAGGGAGAACGTTATTGTTGACTCTCTCTACCACGATGGAGAAGCCATCCCATGGAAGACTTTTCCTAGATGAACAATTGTTCTCTTTATCTACTAACAAACCATGGTTTGTAGAAATTGCTAATTACCTGGATGCATGTAAACTCCCACAAAATCTATCCCCAAAAGAGCGTCAAAGGGTTATCCGACAAAGCACAACATATTCTTGGATCAAAGGATGATAATTTGTTTCAGACAAGCGATTTCTGTATTATTCCATGCCAGTTCAAGAAGGACAAAAATTTATGGATACATCTGAAAAGCATGTCGCGACAAACCATGCACGTTACCTTATGCATAAGAGGATCGCCAAAAAGTATTTCACCGGGGTATTATTGGTCAATTACTCAGATGCCAAGAAGTATGTCGAGTTGTGACAAGTGTCGAGAATGATCTAATTCAGGAAGCCGATGAGATTCCACTCCAAACATCTTCGATATAACCTTTTGATAAATGGGCCCTCGATTTTGTAGAGCCAATCAACCTGCCATCAAAACAAAAGATGTACATATTGGTGTGCACCGACTATGTAACTAAATGGGTTGAAGCGAAAGCACTTCCAAAGGCCAAAGATGCAAAGGAAAATTTATTATATGAATATATTCACCACGTCCCCTATAGAGATCATTACCAATCGAGGAACCCAATTCACTTTTACCACTCCATCTAGTCCATTACCAAGCACCAATATTAAATACTGAATGTCAACTCCATACCACCCTCGTGAAAACGCATACGGTGGTCACTAACTCCGGGTCGGAAAACCATTATGACTAAAATAGTCCAACATTGTAAGGATTGGGCTGATCGACTTTGAGGCCTTATACCTACATACCACCGAGGAACACCACAAGGTTTTACCTGATATTATGGTAGCCGCGGAGGTGTTTTACTCTCCATGTGTAAACCTCGAATGGAGCGATAGAATACTCAGAAAAGCAAGAAGAAGTCTCTAATGAGCTGGCTAATAACACTAGAAGACTGGTAGTCGGTTGAAGAGGATAATTTGTATTAGGTTAATTCCAAGAGAAGAAGTCGGTCAAATAATAATAATATATTGAAATGACAAAATTCGTATGAGAAGTCGACCCCAAGAATTCTCACATAACCACTATAAATAGGGTGCCACTCTCATTTGACAATAACATCGATGCAGAGCCGCCGCCTACACAGCTTGCGCCTCGTATGAAAGTTTGGGAGGAGAGTTATTGGTGCAATCACAGTCAGGAAGTGCTTATGTTTGGCTTGGAACATCTCTGGGTTTGGTGAAACATCTGATCAGCCTTGGTGTGCTATCCTTGGGAAAGGTGCGCCACCTTGTTTGGCTATCTAGTCTAGGGTTTTACTGGAGTTATTCTCTTCACTATAAGGTGCTCTGTGAGGGTGGTTTCTACCATGGTTGGGTGGAAAGGGTATTTTCAATTGTAAAATGAGCATACATCTTTCATATTCTAACAGGTTATGGGCCCACACCTCCTTCTTATTCACTTAAACTGAAGGAAACATAACCTAGGATATTGAGTCATTAAGGAACTCCATTGGCTTAGGTTACTAGCGTACAACTTCCAAGACATAGGGTTACTAGCAAGAGCAGCTTACAACCAATCCCTTCATTGAGGCAATCTATGAAGGGATTGACTCTAATTCCGATAGATCACAGCCCTTGGAACAGTGCATCTCCGACTTTTAAGCAAGCCAGACATCAAGTTTGAGTTTTTTAATCAAATCTAGGGTTTAACGTCAAAAGCGTGCCTGACCATTTTATGACGCTTTAGGTGGAACAAGTTGGATGAGCCTCTAACTTAGATAGAAGACAAGGACAATTCATCCCTGCCAAGACAAAGTGCTGGATCGTGAAAGGAAAGACTGTGAAGCTAGAGTTTGTGTTGAAGAAAGAGAGAAGGGAACTCTATAATGGCTGCAGCCATGGAGAAGTTCAAAGACAATGATACCAATGAGGCATCATAGACCTACAAAATACCTGATACCCTACATCTCAAGATATTGACTCCATCAAGAATATGCATCATGCCCCAATAAATCTCTTCACGTAAACATTGACAAGTGAAGATCTAAAGAATGAGTCTTGACATGAAGATGAATGATGAGGACAACATAACATCATATTTTGTGAGAATCCCTTTGCTAAGAGATCAACTATAAGATATTGAAGAGATCATCCAAAGAAGGAATTGGTAAACATAGTACTCAATGGTCTTCCAAGAAGTGGGATGCATTTTCCAAGCATGAACACAAGGAAGGAGGATCCAAGATTTGAAGAACTTTGGACTGGTTGTACTCTGGTGAGAAATCAAGGATCAATGCAAAAGAGAAACCTTAAAGCATATGAATCAATCCTTCACATAAATAAGATCTGGGCAAATTTAGGAACAAAAGGAAGTTTGTCTCATGGAGGAAGCCAAAATAAAAGAGAAAGACATTTCTAAATACAATTGTAACTGTCAAAAAGTACAAATACCAAGAATCATCGCCTCCAGCTAAGGAAAAGAAGGGAGAAACAAAAAAAGCTAGCTAAGAAAAGGAACAAAGAAGACTAAGAAGGATGAAAGAGACTTCTTTCTTCTAGTTAACAATACTCTTTCTATTTCTTTGTACATATATCGCTTGTACATATTCTCTATACATATCTTGTATATTCATTCCCTGAAAGATAATGTATTCCAAGAAGAACTATACCTATGGAAGAAAACAAGATAAGATTGATATCATTAGATAATACATGAAAGGATGAAACACACGTCAATCAATCATGAAGAGACTCAGTAGAAGCAAACACAGAAAGAAGTCGAGAAAGACTTATAACGCTTTGTAGAAGACAACAAGATCAAAGCGTGGACTGCTAGAGCCAATGGAGCCAATTATATATTGCAAAGACAATAAGGATGCAGATGGAAGCTGCGGACTCTATTAGATAGAGAGTTGATTATATGCACTCCACATGAAGCACATACAGAGGGAGCTAATCCTATGATCCACATTGAACAGGATGAAGTATATATCCATGATAGCACCCATGAAAGACAATACGATCCTTCAAAGAGAAGTTTTAAAGTATCCCCCGGTTGTCCATTCACATCCGTGGATCTGCAGGATGAAAGAAAGAAATAGAATATTTAGGACATGGAATCTACTCCATGGACCAAAGAAATAAACACGGTAAGAACATGGAATATTCCAAGAAAGAAAGAGAAGCCAATACAACCAGAACAGAATCACAAGATTTTCAGCCTGCTATAAACTCAATAAAAGCAATCAAGCAGGAATTGAAAGTCGTGGATGAAGACATCGCTGTATCAAGACTTAAGTGAATGAAAGCATTGTGAGATCCAAAACTAGGGGCTCTCCTGCATGGAGGGAGATCACTATGATGATTACTTGTTCCATGAGAACCACGAGTCTCTTATGATAAGTCATTATATCATCCTAAATATCCATGAGTTGGATTTCTACATCGAATGAATGCAAAGAATATTCTCCAGAAACCTAATAAAGAGTGGAGGAAGAGCAATCTCAAGACTTTTGAGGCATACCAGAAAGATAATCTCTTCTGTAATGCCAGATAGAAGAAGATAACTTGGGTGGAGAACCTCCATACACAATGGTTGGTGAAGATTTCTATAACATCAAGATGATTACCAGTAGATCAGATCTCAGGATGATAGAAGAAGTGCCACATGGAAATGTTCTAGTTTTCCAAATCCATGATATACTCATTGTTTAGAGCTACATTAAGGGCTTCATAGAAAATCGTTGTTCTAGACTAAAGTACATTTGGAAATCAAGCATTACATTATCTCCAGGATGGAAGGTCCGTAGATGAGAAAGTGGTTCTCCAATACACATTTCCACAGATGAGCAGATAAGTAGACATTTTTGTAAAGCTTCTATCCAAGATGAAATAGTTTGTTTACTCAATCTAGAGCTCGTGGAAACAAATTCCCTATTGAAAAAGGAAGAAATGACTCCCCAAGTTAGGAGGGAGCACTGAAAATATTATTGATGACATTCATTTTCAAGATTGACAAATAGTCCATCTTAATGAGGCTTTCCTCGCCTGGAAAGGATTGAGATTTCTTGATCAACAATGATTTGTGGTTATCATGGGAACAGTCCGTGATTACGATGAACATGACAACCACTTCCCATTGTGGCTAACATGGGAGATTGGTCCTGGAAGTCTCTTCTTTGAGGGGTTACCCAAGAAGACCTGCCCACCTCACGGTGGACAACGATTTCTAACCAGTTAACATGAAGAATGTCCTGTTTTGGAGGTTGATACAGATGTCTCCTTATTAACAGAGGAACCTGGTCCATGACAAATGGCCCCTTAGGGTTTATACATTCTATCCATAAGTAATTTCATTAGTGTAGGAGGAATGGCCTGTGGAGGGAATGGTCCAAGCTCTAACAATCGATGACATTCCTTTAGGGCTATACATCTCTCTAGGGGTGCACTTTGGTTAGTTGGTAGGAGGAACGTCCCAAGGTGGTGAATGGTCTGTGTTCTGTAATATTTGACAATTATTCTTCCTATGAATAATAGTCCGCATATCCTTCATTGTTCTACCCAAGGCATATTCTTTCCATATCCTCACCTTGAATGGAGCAAAATATTTGCCCCATAATTCAAATTTATATTATGTAACATTGTTTCCTCGAAGAAAAGATACTGATGATTTTGCTTAGAAGATTGTATGACAAGATGAGCATTTCATCGCAGTGAATGTTCCAATTATTCATGACTATACGCTACTACAATCATCAAGTGACTTGTTTGCTACTTGGGTGTGGTAGTGTACCCATTGATCAGAAGGGCTATGTACTACATGGATAGATGCGGGCCAGGTTCTCATTTTTTTTTATTTCCTTGAAGACTATCAATACTTTATTGGAAATAATTATCATCCGGATGAATGATGAACATAGATTCTTCCATTTAAAATGGTTTGGAACATCACTCTTCTGATTAGAAGAATGGTCTGTATCACTCAGGGAGGGAGCATCATGTCCATTACTCGAGAGTATGGTTTCGAGATGATTTTAAATCTAAAGATTGATGATGTGTCTAAGGATCTAGTCTATATAACTGAATGATGCTACTGTGTGAATGGTGTGTTTGTGCTCAACACCATTACATGTAATACCTCCTGAAGCTAGAGGGAGGTTGATATTATAGTTTTTCATGGAGGTGGCTTACCTCCACGGTAAACCCCGAATGAATAAAATATTCTGAAAAGAAAGAAGAAACTCTAATGAGTTGGCTATCAACCCTAGAAGATCAGAGTAGCCTAAGAGATATCTGAGTATTAGGTTATTAGCCCTCCAAGAGAAGAAGTCATTACAAATGATATAATAATATGTTGAATGCAGACAAAATTCCTGCATGGATAAGTCGGCCCCAAAGAATTTTCTCCAAATCCACTATAAATATAGGGGCCTCTGCTTGGATATAATCCTAGCTATGGCCTCATGCTGCAAATACAGCCTCATGCTAGGTTTGGAGGAGAGCCACTAAAAGGCCGGTGAAGCTAGCGCTTACTGGCTTGGATATCTCTTGTCTATGGTTTGGAACATCTGATTAGCCTTTGTTTATGTTATCCTAGTGAAAGGTGTGTGTCTTTGTTTGGCTATCTAGCCTAGGGTTTACTCTCTCTGGGATTATCCTGTCACAAGTTGGAAAATGAGTAGGGTGGCTTCTGGTTGGGTGGACAAGTATTTTCAATGGTAAACTGAGCACACATCTTTCATATTCTACTGCAATGACAATTCTTATGAATTGGGGTATATGGAAATGGCTGGTTCTTTCCATCAGACTCGAGATCAAAACACTGAGATCCCACCATAACTCCGGGCTTGGATCTCTAATCCCCAAAAATATATAGGCTTCTGTTGATTAATGAGATTGATGATCTGCTTAATTTAAGCATCAAATTGTTTTAGTCCAACAACGAGGGATAAATACACATGAATTCATCAAAGAAAAGCAGTTTAAAGAAGGATATTGGCCCCTTCCTGCTTGATTCTACAATATAAGTGATTTTGTGCTGGTACCCACACCCTATGTAACTGAGCACAGGTATAATTGTATAATATAATGGATTGTTAAGTCATTGACAAAAAGCAAGAACGCTAAGGTCATTGATGGAAAATGGTCATCGATTGAGATTGTATAGGAAGCCCATGACCAAGGAGGAATTTATTCAATAACTAGTCAAACAGATTGATCTCAATATAATGGGCATAGTGGCATCACCAATTCAGGCACATTATTCCCATATATTTTTCCCAATTTTAAAAATAAATAAATAAAAAAATAAAAAATAAAAGATCTGGGAGCAAAAACCTGGCCTTAGGAGTTTTCGGCACTGATGATGTTAGAAAACCAATTACTGGCCAACGTCACCAAGTTAAGAAAATTCCATTTGTGAAAACCTTTCGAGGCACAACTAGACAGGCTCTTATTTGAAACCCAAACTTCCTACAGACAAAGTTTGCATTTTCAGTAAAAGTATATGATAAGAAAAAGTATCCAGTGATAAAGTTTGTGATTTCATCTCTGCCTCCTTTGATATAAACCTTCGAAAGTATATTTGACAAAATTCTGAATGTTGCATTGATAACATCACTTATGATTCCACAGGATTGGTTAGGGAACTCCGTTATTCCTCGCAGCTTAATTAATAAAACATATAACCCCACTACATCCAACATCAACAAAGCATTAGAAGCATAGATTTGGAAGCTAGCTTATGGACCTTGCACTACAAGGATCTCATCATTCCAATCAGGTCATACATATCCAACTGGAAATAAAAATACAACTTTCTACAATGTAAAACCATAATTCATCGAAGAGAATTTACATCACATCTATTGGAAAATTTGAAGCCCTCTTTAAAGTTCACCCCTTTATTTTCTATAATTTGAAGTTAAGAGATTATATAGAAAATTGAAGATATCATTCCTGAATTTTCCTCATTAATTCTAAGTACTATAAATCCATTTATTTACTTAATAATAATAGCCCATAGATATTTTTTTATTGAAATTTCATCCTGCCTAGAAAAAAATTGCTTCAGATTATAATTGTGAAGAAGAACCTCATTCATCAAAACTTTCAAAGCCACTCACAACTCTTCATATTATAATATTTTAATAATTACAGTGCTAGTTTGCCAGGCTCTATAAATGACATTTCTACTTCCACTTTTATGACCATTATGTAGTGATCAGACCATGTCAAATTTACCATTATGAAGCAACCATCATTAACCTACCACATCTTACCACACTCTACCCAATAATTATTATGTAGCGATCATACCACGTCTAATCGACCATTATGAAACAACCATCCTTAACCTACCACATCTGACCACAATTTCACCTAATTATTTCCACATCCTATCTACTTCTTTGATGGGAAATTATTTGCCTGTCCTACATGAATACCTAATAGGATACATCATCATTTGGCAGCTCTTCAATTCTCTAAAACACTAATCCATCTCCTGAAAAGACTTGACCAGGTATATGACTTAAGGGATACTGACAATAATTACCAGATAGATCTTAAAGATACTTTAACTAGGCAGAACTATAAAGAGTGGATAAACCTTCAAGACAATTACAGCTACATAAACCATTTCAAATCAGCTTGTCAGATTCTATACCTCAATCTTAATTCAAAAACTCCAAATAAGCAATAAGAGAGGGACACAGGAAAAAATTCTAGGGGAATCGAGCTATAAAAAGGCACTGGATGTGACGATTTGTAAGTGTATTTCCTAAAAAGGAGTCATTCATTCATACAGAGGATATTCAAACTAGTCATTGAGCTCATCTTGGCTTCCCATAGAATATGAGAGCCCAAGTCAAATCAAGGGATTAAGTAAGCCACCGATCAGAATCAGAGTTATCGTCGAGATTCGATCCATGACCCGGTCTTTAAAATTAAAGGTTGATCCAAATAATTATTTTCGCCAAGTTTACTCTCAGATAGGAGAACGCTCCTGCTGTGAGAAAGAAATTGGCCAAAGCAGAAAAAAAAAGAGAGAGAGAGCTCAGAGAGTAAATTTGAGTTAGAGGAGAAAAAATGGAACTACATTAGTTAGCTGCCACACAAACTGAAGTACAAAATTGTAATGTTTTTTCTTTCACAAATTACCTCCAAATATGGGAGGAGGAGCAGCTAATGTGACTGAGCCTACTGTAAATGCAATTAAATTAAACTCAACAACTATGAGAGGACAAGCAGTTAAAAGTTGGTCGGCATTTTGGAGCAATTCCAAGGTTCAATTATGATTTAGTCCTCTTAATTTTCCCTGAATTTTAATAGAGGCAGAACTAGAAGGATATTGGACCTGGTTATTTATGATGAATCCATGAGCAAAATTACCAAATTACCTTTACAAGGAGAGAAGTGGTATAAGAACTTTAAAATCACTCCTGAAAATTGGGCTCCATTTCTCAAAATATCATCCCCACTGCCTGATTTGAGAAGGGGTATACCAAGAGAAGCCTTATGTTACCCCTGGGATAAAGTGATTTTTCATTTGCAGAAGTTCATCACTTGTGAAGGATATTACATTCTTGCCCACCATTACCATGTCTGAATTTTGATGCATCTGGTAGGAGAAAAACAAATGAATATACCCTATTATCTACATAAAAAAATTTGATATAATTCGTGGAGACCAAAGACTATAAACTTCCTCTACTATAAAGGGATGCGATGATCATCACCAATGCAAAATGGAGAATGGAGAATTTCAAGGAGGCCTTCCATGGGTCACTTAATAACTGCAAGCCAAGGGATAGGAATTATTCATCCATGCAAGAATAGGTTCACCTGGGTTACAAAATAGTTGGATCCAGGAGGTCTACCAAGGTGTCTAAGAATGTATTGGGGACAACCTCTATTGTTTAAATTGAGACAAAATTGGAAGAAGGATCGGATAAGGAGAAGCCTGTTGAAAAATCAAAGGAAAAAAGAGAGCAAGACAATATCATGATTGATATCATACCAGAGCTCTTAAGGTGGTTCTAAAATATGTGGGATTCAGCAAAATTGGACAGTGGTTTGAAACTCCCCTCCTTCCTCTCCTTCCTCACCCAAGGAGCTAACTAGCTCTCACGATTTACCATCTTGTGCCCATTTCATTCCAAGATGTAAATAACAAGATAAGAAGAAAAAAGGAAGCTGAAGGCATATGGAACCCAAGCCATTTTGATTATGTATCCCTAGCTATCAGGCTCTCCTTAAACAAAACAGGGCGTTTATTAAGCTACGTAAAAAAGATCAAAAGAAAACTGAAATATCATAAGTTACCACAAAGTAATGTAGGGAATGTGATTGGGGATATTTAGGATGAGGAAGTTTCAAAGGAAAGAGCATAAGGTTGTGCAAAGGTCCATGTGAAATAAGAAAAAATCATTTTCAACACTTTCTTGGATGATGTCATTACTAATACACATGCCTTCATACAATTGAAATCATATTTACCCCAATGGAGGAATAAGGATGATCTTTTTGATCTAGGAATCATAAATAAGGATTCCCATAGGCAAGCCATAGAAAAACTTAAGACTAGATGGTTCTCTATGTACTTGCAACAAGAACGAGAATGGACTGAAAAGATTAAAGGATACAAGCAACAGTTGGAAGAAACAAGGAAATTAATAAAACAAACCACTGAGATTGCCTTTGATGGTATATACAACAGAGAGCCACCTAGGTGTTACCCTCTCTTCTTACATGATATATGGGCAGTTTTCAGATTGAGGCAACTAGTTAGACAACTCAATAAGTGGGTGAAGTCAGTCTATGGTTGGGTGACATGGGTATTGTCAATAGTAAAATGAGCACACATCTTTCATATTCTAACATTACCCCCCTATGAACTAGTATATGGAAAACTTGTGGCCCTCCCCATCGAATTCGAGATCGAAACGTTGAGGATCGCACTGCAAGTGGGCTTGGATCTCTCAGAATCCCAACAGCATAGGCTTGAGTAGATTAATGAGATTGATGAGATCCGCCAAGCTGCAATACATCAAACTTCTTTAGTCCAACAACATAGGGCTAAATGGCACAACGAGTTCATCAAAGAGAAGAAGTTTAAAGAAGGAGACTGGGCCCTTCTGTTTGATTCACAATATAAGGATTTTAAAGGAAAATTCCACACCCGATGACTTATACCATACAAATCGGTATTGTATACGAAGGGCTATGTTAAGCCTCAGACATTGACCTAAGACCGCCATTGATGGGTAAAAATTGGTCATCATTGAGATTGTAATAGGAAAGCCCGTGACCAAGAGAGGAATTCTATTCAAGAGCTATTCTAAATAGATCTATTCGCTAACATATAGCATCAAAGTGGGTATTCACCTATGCCCATTATTCCTTGACCTATTTTCCCAATTTAAAAAAAGAAAAAAGAAAAAGAAAATAAAAGATCCGGTAGCAAAACCTAGCCCTCGGCATTTACATCATGATGTTAGGAAAACTAATAAAATACCACCAAGTTAAGAAAATTCCGGTTGTGAAAACCTTTTGAGGCACAACTGGAAAGGCTCTTATTTGAAATCCATGCTTCCAGCAGACAAAGTTTGCATTTTCAGTATGAGTATATGATAAGTAAAAGTATCCAGTGATAAAGTTTGTGATTTCATTTTAGTCCTTGATAAACCTCTGAGACATTGACAAAATTCTTCTTTAAATGTGTTTCATTTATAATATCAGCTTCATGATTCCACATGATTGCAAGGGAACCTGTTACTCTGGAAAGACCAATAAAAGAGACAAAGACAACCTGACTATATCCAACCTCGCAACAAAACATTGGCAACATATATTCCAGAGCCCAGTTTTATGACCCTGCAGAATTACAAGGGATATTATCATTACCAATTGTACTAAGCATATATGAACCCATAAATTCAAAAGACAATCCTGCTACAAACATAAACTAAAGGATCCTATCAGCAAGAGAATCTGCATCACACAACTGGAAATTTCAGGTTCTCTTTTAAAACCACCCTTTTTATTTTCTATAATTTGCAGTTAATAGATTATGTAGAAAATTAGTGATATCATTCCTTGATTTTCCTCGATTAACCTAAGTACTAAAATCCTATTGATTTACGAATAACTTAGCCTATAGATATTGTTTATTAGTACCCCATCTTGTCTAGAAAACATTGTCGAGATTATGGTCATGTATTATCTAAACCTCATCTACAAAACTAAAGCCTACCACAACTTTCATATTACATAATATTTTAATCATTGGCTAAAGTCTAGTTGCTAAGGGTTATGCTCTATAATGACATTTCCTATCGACTTTATGACCATTATGTAGCGATCATACCACGTCTAATCGACCATTATGAAACAACCATTCTTAACCTACCACATCTGACCACACTCTACCCAATAATTATTTCATATCCTCATCGGTCTTGATGTGAAATTATTTCTGGTCCTAAGAATACCCGACATGATAATTACCATTTGGTAGCTCTTCGACTCTACAAAAACACTTAATCCATTCCGCAGAGACTTGAATCAAGGGTAGGCATGACTTGCAAAGGCTTGACAGACACTACCAGGTATCGGGGTGATACGAACTAGGCAGAACTGTAAAGGAGGGATAAAGCCCTCGCTACACCATAGCTACATAACCATTGCTCAAATCAACTTGTTAGACCAAGCATATTCCAAATCGCACCAGAACTCAACGAGCGATAAGAGGAACACGGGAAAAAAATCTAGGGGAATCGAGCTATAAAAAGGCACTGGATGCAATGATTTGTAAGCGTATTTCCTAAAAAGGAGTCATTCATTCATACAGAGGATATTCAAACCAGTTGTTGATCTCGTCTTGGCTTCCCATAGAATATGAGAGCCCAAGTCAAATCAAGGGATTAAGTAAGCCACAGATCAGAATTAGAGTTATCGTCGAGATTCGATCTATGACCCTGTCTTTAAAATTAAAGGTTGATCCAAAGAATTATTTTCGCCAAGTTTACCTCAAACAGAGAACGTTCCCTTGCCAGAGAAAGGAATCGGGCCAAAGAAAAAGAAAAGAAGAGATAGCCCGTAGAGTAAATCAGAGTTGGGGGAGGAGGAAAACAAAACAACATTAGGTTGTCAATAAAATCCTGGTAAGTGTTGCAACCATAAATGTTTCTTTTTCTTCGTCGAAATTAACCTTCCAAATATGGGAGGATAAGTCAACAACACTGAGCCTAATAATGTAAATGCAATTAAACGAAACCTAATAGCCATGAGAGTATTTAAGCAAGCAGATTGGCTGGCATTTCTAGAGCAGGTTGGCTGGCATTTCTGGAGAAATTCCAAGGTTCTGACCATGATTTAGTCTCAGAATTTTCCTAGAATTTTAATGGGAGGCAGAACACGGTAAGGATATTGACCCTTATTGTTTCTGATGAATCCATGAGCAAAATTACCAAATTACCTCTACAAGGAGAGAAGTGGTATAAGAACTTTAAATTGCTCCTGAAAATTGGGCTCAATTTCTCAAGATACCATCCCCACTTCCTGATTTGAGAAGGGGTATACCAAGAGAAGCCTTATGTTACCCCTGGGATAAAGTGATTTTTCATTTGCAGAAGTTCATCACTTGTGAAGGATGATACAGTCTGGTTCACCATTACCATGTTCAAATTTTGATGCATGTGGTAGGAGAAAAACCGATGAATATGCCCTATTATCTACATAAAAGTTTGTCAAAGATGAGTGAGTTCGTGAGGAATAAAAAGAGACTATAAACTTCCCTCTACCATAAAGGGATTATGATGATGATCATCAATGCAGAACTGGAAAGAATGAGAATTTCATGGAGTACCTTCATGGGTCAGCTATTAACTAAGCCAAGGGATAGAATTATTCCTCCCAAGAAGAGGTCTACTGAAGCTACAACAACTGGATGCAGTAGGTCTACTAGGGTATATAGAAAATTATTGGGGACAACCTCTATTTCTGAAATTGAGACAAAATCAGAAGAAGGATCGGATAAGGAGAAGCCTGTTGAAAAATCAAAGGAAAAAAGAGAGCAAGACAATATCATGATTGATATCATAACAGAGCCCTAAGGGGTGGAGCCCCCAAATATGGATTCGAAGAAAAATTGGACAGGGTTTGAAATCCCCTCTTCCTCTCCTTCCTCACCCAAGGAGCTAACCAACTCTCATGATTTACCATCTTGTGTCGATTTCATTCCATGATGTAAATAACAAGATAAGAAGAAAAAAGGAAGCTGAAGGCATATGGAACCCAAGCCATTTCGATTACGTATCCCTAGTTATCAGGATCTTCTTAAACAAAACATAAGGCTATTGCTACAGAATAAAAAGCTCAAAAGAAAACTGAAATATCATAAGTTACCACAAAGTAATGTAGGGAATTTGATTGGGGATATTCAGGATGAGGAAGTTTCAGAGGAAAGAGCAGAAGGTTGTGCAAATGTTCATGTGGAAGAAGCACAAATGATTTTCAATACTTTCTTGGATGATGTCATTACTAATACACTCTCCTTCATACAACTAAAACCAGACTTACCCCAATGGAAAAATAAGGATGAGCTCTTTGATCTAGGAATCATCAATAAGGAGTCCCATAGGCAAGCCATAGAAAAAATCAAGACCAGATGATTTTCCATGTACTTGCAACAAGAACGAAAATGGACTGAAAAGATTAAAGGATACAAGCAACAGTTGGAAGAAACAAGGAAATTAATACAACAAACCACTGAGATTGCCTTTGATGGTATATACAACAGAGAGCCACCTAGGTGTTACCCTCTCTTCTTACATGATAGATGGGCAGTTTTCAAATTGAGGCAACTAGCAGCTGGACAACCCCACGAGATCAAACAACCAGATGACTTTGTCAGTGTGTATCTTTCTACAGAAATGAAAGATCATAATCTATTATGTGAGATTTATATTTACAACTTTATCTTTCCAGATAACGCCAGGTGGAATCCCAACCCTGGTGTTGGGGATGTTCAATTACAAGCATTCACTTCCCATATACTCGTTCTTTCTTAGTGGAAAAAGGATGTTGAATTCTACAGGAGGATGGAGTCAGAGGAAAGCTTACATACAAGGGATGAATACCCCCTCCCTCATCTAATAAAGGATGACCTACAAATATTAAGAACAGATCCGAGGGATGTTGTTACCATCAGACACCATCAAAGATATGCTATCAACGATTTTCTACAGGTCTCTAGGGCATATTCTGTGGAGGCATTGTTGATATCCCATGACATTTGGGGAGACCTCCCTAAGTACTTAAAAGATAGAAACCCAGTGGGGTACACATACTTCAGTTTAGCCCTTAACAGGGCTTCCTTCTATGCCAACTCTTTGTTAAGATATGGCACTAGGTGGGTGGGACTTAGATTTAATTTCCCTATTATATGGTGTCCTAGAAGATTCTACAATGCTCCTATTATCTGGGATGAAGAAGATGAAAGAACACAGTGGCTACAACTGGACAGAACCTTGGGATATTATAATATAGGTGAATTTGGGCATGCAACCTATGATTGGGGAGCAGTACATGCAGGTATGGAAGAGATAGAATAAGTTGCATGAGGACATGCAACCAAGCCAGTAGGGGGGTGATGATGAGCCCCCATTTTGACATATTTTAGCTTCCTATACCCTGTAGATGTATCTACATTTTTCCTCTTTATACATGCTAGACACACATTCCTTGTATTTTGTGACCTCTTCTAAGGTATTAGATAATTTGCTATATATTAATCTTGATTTCTCTTTATGGTTAAGGTTTGGTGTGGATTTTAAAAGGTAATTTGAATTATCATATATGTAGATATTAATAATGCTAACTATGGTTGTAAGTGCAAAGTGTTCTAGGTTCTTCCCAATGAAATATGAAAGATTATTATCACAACGTAAGGGTATTTTAAGAAGATATAGAGAAACTCTAATACAACACTATTATTCGATAGATGCATATATGTATCAACCCCAGCGTCGTTGTATCAACATATTATTTTACTTCCTACAACAAACCAAAGGATTAAACTCAACAAAAGGTATTAAAGTTGCAACCGCCAAAGATGAATTAAAGACAAAGGATCCTCGGCCTGCGTGATAGCAAGAACACAATTATATATCGAGAAGTGACGCTTTCACTAGGTCAAATTAAATTAATTCAGCATGTGCCAGATAGATCTCGATCCACTTGCACAATAAGCAACCGGTTCAACTCGTGGAAGGAATTTGTGGGCATGGTATCTATTTTCGATTGGTTTCCATGTAACCGTGCCTACCCCAACAAATCAACAGATAATAGAAGTTAGGTTGTTTCAGACTGTTAGCATAATAATAGGAATTGGTAGCACTATATTTAGCTAACCAGATTCTCTCAGTTTGTATATATACTAGTATGCTCATGAATGTTAAAAACATATGATATCGGTGTGCATTTTTTTTTACTGAAGCGAATTGTAAGAGCTACAAGCTCCAAGTTCAAACTTTTTAATAGAATATTGTTGCTATGTGTTGAGTATTAAGTTGTTGGTGTACTAGTGATAGACTAAGAATTGTGAGTATAGGCTTACCCATGGGACAAGGCCCACTCACAGGTATTGTCCTATGCTATAGATATATATAGATATCTCTGTTTGTTAGTGTTTTGTTAACTTACTTACTTTGCTGAATTGAGTTTATGTTAATCTGCTTTTAACTTAGGCTGCAAAATAGAGACAAGCTACACAATGGCCATTTGTGTCATGTTGCACAATGACAATTGATTATGCTAGAACTTAGATCAATGCATGTTATTGATTCTTCTGTCAATGATTACTTATGTTGATGTCTGATATCCAATTTGTGCTAAGTGTTTTACATCTTTAATAATTCTGGAAATATTATCAATAAAGTTATCAATTGAGGAATCCCATAAACTGTTGAAATCAAGTAGTGGCATAATGACTAGATACTAGATTTACCTCTGATTGTTCTTGTACGAGCTCAAATAAAAAGATAATTAGTTCCTTTTGCTTGTTTGGAGTCCAACAGAATCACTGTGATTATAAATCCACCTGGTGAACATCAGAATCACTGTGATTATAAATCCACCTGGTGAACATGTGAAGGTATAAGGTTCTGAGAGCTAAAAACCTTATTCAGGACCAAAGCCCTTTTTCTATGCATATTACACTTAGTGCCTCACAAGTACATACTGAATCTTGGGTTGACAAAATTAAATGAACGAGTGTAACACAATAATTAGAAATTATATTTTTACCTCGTCAAGAGGGCTGACTTTGAATTAAGTTGATATTGGTAGTTTCTCAGAACGATTGTTCATGATCTTATGTTCTTATATCCATGCGTATTTTCCTGGATGAACATGGAATTTCTCATGATCTTATGTTCTTATTTCCATGCGTATTTTCCTCCTTTTACTCTTGTCAATCAATCACTAGTTTCCGAGATATTTTTTAGATATTGAATCATTCAACAAAACGGAACGATAGAATATAATTTTTCCAATGTAAATTTAAGCTATTCCATTTGGGGTCAGTTTCGGCCATAACTAACTCTGTATTAAGGTTGCGACTACTTCTCTTCCATTCGATAATAGATTATTAAAAATAATTATAGCAAAGGAGTCGGATGAACTTTCTCGGAGTATAATCTTTGTTGTCCTGAAACTTATCTATTTTTACTGGCCTGAGTTATGTCGATGATTTATCTCGGGCCTTATTTATTTCCATTGATCTGGTTGATTTAACCACCTGTTAATGTAACACTTATGTAGTTTAAATACATAAACAAAGTGTGACTTTCTAACTCTATTATTATCATTGAACTCTAAATGAAAACCCAATCCCTTCCTCTACAAGTCTAGAATAACATAATCACTAATAGATGCGGTGTTTTAGATTTTTAGTGAAGCAATCTACTTTTAATTATTTCATTGAGATTAATATCTATTGGTAATAGTTATAGTTATTGATAAAACATGGAATTAATATTTAAATATTTACATGAAGGTTTTTCTTAAAAGTTTTATATCGATAATTATATTAATGAAATCAGTATTGTAATTTCATTGTTTGATTACATAGTGTCATTTGATAGTTTAGAATTATATTTATAATTCTTAATCTAATGTTATTGTTATTGATGATATTTACATCTGTTGATAAAGAAACTGGAATTGATAATAAGTATTTCATGTAAGTTTCCCTTAAATGTTTACATTAATATGATAATAATGAATTATATTATGGTTACTTATTAATTTATGTTATGCATTTTGTAATTAATAGATCGGAATTAAGGAAGGGTAAATAAATTGGATATATATTAAATTAATAGATAGTATTATCTTGTGCTTTCAATCTAAACAAAAGGCTCAAGTTGTGCACCTAATGTAAGGTAGATAAGTTACATATTTCTACACTTAGACATCTTTAGATAGTTCACCTTGTTTTGGCATCGGACTATAAAAGTTTTTGATAAGTTAGAATTGTATGACGCAAGCATAATATTAAAGTAATTAATGGTTGTGTAATTTGATGTTGATTTAGATGCGTGAGATTTTGAATTACATATGTTTATATCATGAATAATGTTTGCTTAACTATTTTCTTATGCTAAGGAGGGGTACACATGCCTAAATAGGTCTTACAGCCATATGCTCATGTACATGTGATAAAATCCAACTCCATAAAAATAATTACAATTGCATGCAAAAGCACATGATGCTATGATACATCAATCGACTTCATTGAAAAATACTTCTTGCTCCAAATACAATTATATAGAACAAATCAAGCTTCTTATGATGCCTTCCATGTGCCATTTATCATGGTTCATATACCCATGAAACATCCCAACAATTTTTGTGCATAATTCTATCACTAGCAAATTTGGCTCATTTTGTGATGGCTATTTCGACACTCTTGCGACGTTATGTTGTGGATATTGGGACGAATCTTGAGTCTCTGAAACGTCGTTTTATGTCACGTGGCAATTGCGACGAACTTGAATTACCGTCGCAAGAGCGACGACCCAAAGCAACTTCTCACAATTGCGACAAAAAGGAATTATCGTCGCTAATACGACAATATAGGCAAACTAAGTGAAACTAACATTTCACCGCAATTGAGACGACCATTGCAACGACAGATTTCATTGCTTATATAGCAAATGCGTCGCAGCAATTTAAGTTGTCGTCGCACTTGCGACGACAACTTTTTTATGTTTACGTAGCAAATACATCACAACAATTTAAGTTGTCGTCTCACTTGCGACGACAATTGCGATGACAACTTTCTTTTATTATATGGCAAATGCGTCGCAGCAATATAAGTTGTCGTCGCAATTGAGACGACAACTTTCGTTGTTTATAGGGAAAAAGCTTCGCAACAATATAATTTTTCATCGTCATTACGACAACAAATTTTCGTTGTTTATATGGCAAAAGCGTCGTAGCAATATAAGTTGTTGTCGCCATTGCAACGAAAAATTTCGTTGTTTATATGGAAAAAGCGTCGCAACAATATAAGCGGGTGTCTCAATTGCGACGACAAATTTCTTTGTTTATATGGAAAAAGCGTTGCAACAATATAAGTTTTCATCGCAATTGTGACGAACAATATTTATTTTAAAATAATAATAATAAATTATTTTAGGCTGCAATTTTGATATTAATATTACCATATCCTCCAAGTGGAACATGGTTTCTCCTATAATTCGTTGGATAATGGGGATAGGTCTCAATGCCTTGATAATGTGCATGAGAGGACAATAAATCCCTTAGGCTCTGAATGAATCTTTCGAGGACCTACAAGGGCCATGGACAAGGCCACAAACCACAAAACATGCCCTATATAAGATACCATTATCATTAGAGTGGTATGTGGATGCCATTAGAAGGTTTTATTCATTAGGGATGGGTACTAGAGCCTTGACCATGGTTCAGTCAGAAGTCGGGGGAATTAGGACCTAAGTTAATATTCTTGATCTAATAGGCCATGATCAAGGCCTCAAACTACAACATAGTTCCTTTAAAGTGAATATTTGTCATATAAGTAGGATATGGGTATAATAATGAGTTTTTTCATAGTAGGAATGGGTATCAAGGACTTTAGCATAACAAAGGGAGGAAAATAAGAGCCTTATTCCATAAATGGATTTGTAAGGCTCAATGTCCATGAACATCACCTTCAACATAATCTCTTTAGAGGAAATATTTGACCTCCAAGTTGAATATGTGTACCATTATGAAATATTTTGCACTAGGGACATGTGCATTAAGTAATTAGCCATGGTCAAGTGAGGAAAATAAGGCCCTTGGTTCATTTATGAATCATTTAGGGATTAAGGGACATAATCAATGCCCTAAACCACATAACATGTTGTCTATAGGGAATCATGAACCTTTGAGTGAGATATGGGCATTGTTATAATATTTTGTGTATCAAAGATGGCTATGAAGGATTTAACCATGGTTGGGGGATAAATCCAAGTAATTAGGCCTTGAAAAAATATTATTGTGTTAATAGGCCATGATTAAAGCCATGAACTACAACATGAGACATTTAAAGGGGATCTTTTGCAT
>SNQJ01S0026583.1:8480-28047 GCA_010110895.2 Picea sitchensis
TTTAGCTCTTTTACCGTGACTTTCTAGCCAAATGCTAATCTTCTTTTCCAAAATAATTCCATAAAGCTTGGCTAAAATCGGGCTAATCATAATGGTCCTATAATTAGAGGGAATGTTTTTATCCCCATTTTTAAAAATAGGGAATGTTTTTATCCATCTTGGAATGTTTTTCCTTTGATGTCTCTAAGACACATGATGCATATAATTAAGATTTTGTTCTATGAAACTTTTCAATTGCAAGGCTGAAATTTGTCTTATGGAAGTTGGCCTTGGAATGCCCTTTATTTTCCTAGGGTTTCCTTCATCATCAATACAATCCATGATTTTATTGTAAGAATCAAACACTACATGATGTGACTCTAACCAATACACACCAATGATAACATCATAGAACCCAAGAGATAAGAAATTTAAATTTTCAAAAGAAGCGAGTTCATTCAACTCTAATGAGAAACTTGTTGTTATCTCACTCACCTTCTTCTTTGTTTTAGTGGCTAGCTATACTAACTAGGGTTTTCTATGTTTACTTTAGTTGATAGAACAATTTCCTACAACCTTAGGAGTAACGTAACTATCGGTAGATCCAAGATCAATTAGAATTGAAATAGCTTAAGTCACGATCTTACCTTTAATTTCAATCACAACAATTTGATGATTTTCCAATCATGCATAAAATATGGGTATGGTGCATGCCACATCATCCGTTGTTGTATCCTCTTGAATATTGTGGAGAAATGTTTTTTTAATTAGGAAATTTTGTAGTCCCAACATTCAAGTTGATTGTTTGATCCTATTTTTGTTGTCCCCACTGTTGACACGAAGTTCAATTTTTTTTACCCTTTAAACCTGAAACTTTGTTTTTTCCTAGTCATGGAGTCGTCCTTAGTTCTAAAAAGGACTAAAAAAATCTTTCAATATTTTTTTCGGGTTTCGCGATTTGGCTTTTCACGAGGTATGATTTTTAGTTAACAACTCCAGAGTCTCGGTGCCGAAATCCTGAAAAGGCTTTACATTTAAATAAATGAAAAAGAAAAAATGAGTGTCATAAGTCCCGACGCATGTTTCACAAAGTACCCTTTAGTTGTGATTAATTAAACTCTTAAACACAATAAAAAATTCATTAATCTTTCACGATTCGAGTTTTCTTATATCAAAGTGCTTTCAAAATTTCGACCCTCGAATGCCCGATCCCCGTTTTTTGGAAAACAAGAAATTAATTACTAATCTAGATTGGTTAAAGCATTAATACAAGTGATTAGAACCTAAATTAATCCCATCGCGATTTCGAGATTCAGGGTTTGCTTATGACATACCTCTTGGGTACAGGCTCCCCAAAATTACGAAATGCGAAATCGCTATTTTTTAACAAAGTCTAAAACTAAATTAAGTTAGTTTAAAACAGGATTAATAATGACTAAACTACTTTTCACGTTTCACATTTCGAGATTTGTTGAAAGCAGTCCTTTCGAAACTCTAGTTTGAAATCGTCGATATGCGACAGTATTAATAACGGACAAATGAAAATATTTTTGACATGAAGGCGTATCTCCAGGCATATCTTCCTCATTAAAACATTAATTCCTTATCGCCTATGTTAGTATGCTCATTGTAAGACAAGATAAAGGTTTATAAACGTTCTGTAGTTCGAATTTCATTCTTGTTTTTTACAATCAGGAGTGAGTTGCATCTATCCAAGCTTATATATTTTTCCTCTTCAAACAAGTTTTCAGTCTAGCGCAAACATTATGGCACCTAGAAAGGCACCTAAGAAAAGTGAAGAAGCAAATGAAAGCTCGAGCCCGAAAGGAGACGTCATATCTGATACTACACTGCATGCCATAGATTCCATCAAATCCTGGAGGAAAATTTTTGAAACCTTGGAATACGAAATCAAGAATTTTCCTGATGATTATGATAACAAACTCTGGGACATAGCAGAGTCCGAACTTCACAAAGTAGCTATGCACCCATGACTCATGAAATACAATGATATGATAAGCTGGGCTTTAGAGAGGACAAACGTGCAGACAAGAAGCATTTTAGACAGCCAAGCGATCGTCGGCGGCTCTTTCAGACCGGAGCATATACAAGTAATGTACAAACTGTCTCCCAATTCTAAATATATTTATAATAAATAATTTGTAAGTGAATTTCAAAGGAAAGAATGCACAGAGGTAGATCAAACATACCCTGGCATAATCAAAGACTGGTGGAGACACCTAGCAAAATACAGGGCCGATACCCATAGTGTTTATGCCACAACCTCATTGAATGAGTACATGGTCTATGTGGCTATGATGCTATGTAGACTTTTCAGGAATAAAAGTCCTACCCCTTTCCCTACAGAATGGGTGCCCCTTTTACATGAAGCAGTTGAAGGTTATAGCTTCAATTGGAACAAGATTCTATTAGATAAACTAGCTAAGGAGCTTATAGAGTATCAAACCATGAGATCCAGTGGCCGACCAGTAGCCTTTTACATGTTCACATACATTATGGATTCTATATGTTTCACGACTCCTTTCCCTTTGATGAATTGGAGTTGGAACCCAACCTGCACTAAACCTATTCATGAATATCATTCTAAGTTATGGGAAGAAAATGATAAGGATTATTTTTACGAAATTTTTCATTTCGTGGTGATACTGATGCATCAAATGTTGTATGGCTGTGCACCCCCCCCCACCGTATTTTAGTGTCGGTCATAGGAAACCTCAAGGCGGTTGTTGATTGGTTTATTGAGGAGAATTTCTCCTATATCAGGGTTTTAGGATGTTTGATCCCTCCTCATGCACTTCCAAAATTCCTCCCTGACAGACTAGTGTGCAGGGAGGTAGCTCATCATATAATAACAGGCGATATTGGGATAGAACTGAAGACAACTCAGAAGAAGTTTTGGCTAGTCTTTCCCATACAGATTGGGAGGTTTTCGCTACTCAACTTGGGTCATTCCAAGGTTGAAGCTGCAACTATAGAGGAGGTCAAGTTGGTGGATATCGAACACAGGAAACATGACCCTTATCAAACAGTGGGAAATCACGTGGCTCACTATGGCATGAAAGCGTATGAACATGAGGAATTCCCTCGCGATGAAATTTTCAAAGGGGCCAAAACCTATTAGGAGGTGTTATATAGGGTACAGACATTACCATCTGACTTGCAAACCATTTTTCTAACCTTCCAGAGACACAAACAAAGTGGTTTTCCCAAGGTACTGCAGGGAGAAGCAACAACACCTCCTCCAGAACAAGAAAACACTCCCCCAGGTTTTGGACAGAAAGCGCAGGATAAAGAAGACATCGAGGAAAATCCACAGGGGCGAAAAAGGTCTTCACAAAACAAAGAAGTCCCACAGACAGAGAATCCAGGAGAAGAAACAAAAACAAGGTCTGGGACACCTCCCAAGTCTAGTCAATCTACTCCCCCTTCATCATATATTGTTCATGTTGATACCCCCAAGACAACAGGGGAAATAAAATCCACATATTTGGGTAATCCCATTGCTTCCTTGACTCCTTTACAGTCTACTTTTGGGCTCCCTCAGATAGGATTCATATATGCTAGTGACCTCGCCCATGTCTCTAGAGAAGAAATACCTCCCTCTGATAAATTTTTCAGTAAAAAGAGGAAGGTTGTATTAAAGCAGGAGATGTATATGAGAGAAGGTGGTATGGTAAGGAAACACAGGGTGCTGGTATATGGGTAGAACTTGGAAGAGAAATATTTCACTACAGAGGTAGTGGGCTCCATGGGAGCTCTGGCAACAAAAAATCTATTCACTGTTGAAAAAATGAGAACAAGATTGAAACAGAGTAACCATAGGATAGTTTAGTTGAAAAAACAACTAAAATATACCGAGAAAAATATCAAAGAAGAAATAAATAAAGGTCTAGAGCAGTCCAGAGCTACCGACAAGAAAGAAATTAAATTGCTTAAGTCTAGCTTGGATGAGTTGTATAAGAAAGTGCAAAACAGTCAAGGGTAGGAAACCGAGTAGGAAGAATTAGCGAGAGAATTGCAGGAGAGATTGAATTCCATTTAGAATTAGGTGATAGAATTGAAATTTTTTCAGGATCTGTCACTGGAAGTACATACGAAGATAGAAGTCAAGCAACAGAGATTAATCTCCAAAGTAGAGATTATTCGGAATTATTTTCAAGAAGTAAGCAATTCTTTTGATAATATTATTTTTAAAGAAAAAGAATCTAAAGCAGCAAGGGCCACTTTCCAAAGGGAAGTTGTATGTTTAGAAAATGAAGAAGTATCGAAAACTCCAAAGCTATTTGTCGTAGGCAGATCAGAGGTGATATCATGCTCAAATTATGGGAAACCAACATAGCAGAAAACAAGAAAATAACCAAAGAAATCAAAGATGATTACGAAGAAATATTTGATTTGTTGGACAAGGGATCATTAGGTATTGGAAGAGACAATTGCAATGGGAAATTAGGACAAATAAACATTGTAAGACACCAGTTGAATTTCAAAGAGGGTTTGAATGAAATTCAGATGGAAATTTCACAATTAAAGGAAATTGATGTTACCCTAATAGACAGGTCGCTAGTGAAGCCAAACTTAAAATTGCAATCAATTAAGTTTGTTGGTAAGGGGATTGAATATCAGCTTCCAAAATTTCAAAGAAAATTTTATCCATTCGAAGCGAAGGATTTTCCAGAGCCTCCCAGAAATTTTGTACACTTTCTTGAAAAATGTATTGAATGTATTGGGTCGAAAGAAGGAGATACTTCAATAAAACAATGAAGTATCATTTTGAAAGCTTATATTATCGAGACGATGGAAAAATAAAAGATAATCATGCAAACGATTGAGGTTTTCATTTTTTTAATTGTTTGCCCTTAGGAGTTAGGAAATCACCAACCATCGATGTATTGGTGATCTTGTAAAAGTATAATTTCATGAGACCGAAAGAGGGTTTTTTCTGGGCACATTGTAAAGAAGAATTTGAAGATATTTTTGAATTAATACAAATACAGATTGAAGATTCCAGATCTGGTCAAGTTTGAGTTATGTTCTTTTCTGTTGTTTCATATTTTTCATATATCTCTTTGATGAATGCTTAACTGCAATTTAGTAAAACCTCTACTGTGGTGATTAATTATTCTTGCAATTTAATCGTTTACAGTTTTTCCTCTGTATCGGTTATCAGCATGTACAAGACCTGTAAATGTTTTATATTTCAATATCATATGTTTCATTAAGAGTTTTTCCTAACTATTTTCTTCTTCTGTCACAAAGTGAGATTCCTCTTTAATTGATGCCTCACCTTGTTCAACAGCTTTATGTTTTCTTTTCATTTCATGGATATTCCCTTTTCACTATTTAACTCAGATAATGGAAACGGACTTTAGTTTTGTCATACTATTAATTCAAGGTTTTGGAGTTCCTCTTACATATTTTGAAACATAAATAGCAACCCCTAAAAGAAAACACAAGAATTTATCTTTTCAGTCTTTAGCCCCCATGACTGTACCAGTTACAAGACAGCCCAATATCGAGCCTGGACTATCAGATCAAACTAGTATTTCCTTAAATTTATTTAACACCATCTTACAGACAACAAATAACCAGGTTGAGTTGAGTTATAACATTCATGGGCAGTAATTGAAAGGGATATTAGTACCCAAGAAAACTGGGAAGCTAGACAAAGATAGTTAAGGAACCAACCATAGCCCTTTTTTGTATAAATGACTTTTATATCCTTTACTTTCTCTATCATTTTGTATTCCTTGACGGTATACTTTAGAGCCTTAAAGTATAAACTCGGGACCAACATCTTTTTGGTGTCGCTGCCAACGAACGAAGAAACGAAGTTTTTTCCTTGGGAAGAACGACATTGACACTTTCTTTCTTTGATACTGAACAAAGATTGAAAAAATTATAAGGCTACTCTTATCTTTCACTTGGCGACTCCACGAAAAATAAACTAGCTTTTAACCAAAAAAACACAAGGAAGAATCCAAATGACAAACAAACATTGCCTGTTTCCGACCCAGAAAAAATTTTAAAATAAAAAAATTACCTCAAACAGACTGCTTCATCGACAAATAAGTTTTATCAACCGAAAGTTACACAGTTGAATACTAAAGGTCAACTTGAAAAATCTAATACCCCGCCTCCTTGTGAGTAATTACCTGCTGATAGGATTGTAACCCTTGAGCGTGTTTTGGTCTCACCTGATTTTAAAATTGAGATTTTCCCAACCGTTTCTTTCACCAATAGAGGTAAACGTTCCTCCTCACTTCTCACTTTGAGTGACACCTCTTCACTTCACGAAGTTCATTTCACTATCTCTCAGAACTCCTATGACCATCCTATTTTTCGCGATACAACTCCTATTGATTCTCCTTTATATTCACCCTATGAGTCTGAAGAAACTAGTCCACTTTTCCCTAGTTCTAGTTCCTCAAGTTTCTTGTCCCTTGATAACCAATTTCCTGAAACCCTTCCTTATAGTCTCCAAGCATCAACCTCTAAATCATCAATGGCTACGACTGGAGGAGGCGCTGCTGGAGGTGGTGCTGGAGGAGGAGGAGAAGGAGGCCAAGTACCACCCCCTCAAATCTTTGCAAAGGTGGCTATCAGATATGCTCCTTTGGTCCTCCCAGTTCCCCTCCATGAATTACCTGAAAACTACATGAAGAATCTGTCGAAATTCATAGGAGAGGGTGATTTGACTGTAGCTGAACACATCAATTTCTTTGACCAATTCCCTGACATCCTTGGAATCGAACATGAAGATGTCTACTCGAGACTCTTGGTTCAGACTTTTGAAGGTCAGGTAAGAACCTGGTTCTGAGGTCTAGCAGCAAGATCTATACCATCATATGAGGAACTTGAAAATGCTTTTATTAGACAATGGAGGGAAAGGAAAGACCATCTCTATTATCTAACCGAATTTGGGGCTCTAAGAAAGAAAAAATTTGAATCAGTCCTCGAGTTCACCCAAAGGTTCAATAAATTGTATAATAAGATTCTATCCAAGGTCAAACCCTCCCAACCTGCAGCGAAAGTAACCTTCGTTGGATCTTTCAAACCTGATTTCACCCTGTTATTGAGGGAGAGGAGATCAGTAGACTTCACCAAAATGCAAGATGATGTCTTAGAAATTGAATCAAACATGATGGCATCAGGAAAGATGAAAACCAAATTTGAGACTGGAAACAAAGAAACTAGAAGATACAGAGAACAAGGGGGACCCTCTGGATCAAGAAGATCTTCGAAAGACAAAATGGACAACATGGCGAGAATAATCAAAGAGTTGTCAAATAAGATCTCAAGAATGGAACTAGATCAAGCGAATAATGAGAATTTTCCCAGAAAGGATTTCAGAAGGAATCCTAACCTTCAAAATCAATAAAGACAAATTAAGAATGAGGATCAAAAAATCCAAACCCCCTTTAAAAGTGAAAACTTTATAGGAGCAGAAGACGTGGAGGATTTTGAAGAGTTAGAAGAAAATATAAATAATCTTGGTGAAGACTGACTACAACCTTTTTTAACGAGGCAAGATTATGAAAAATATGCAACTAAAAAACATAGATCTAAGAATAATAAGAACAATGGTATTATGGAAGATTCAACCTATCAAGGAATTGCAGAAAATATAATGGCCGAACTCCACCAAAAGTACAATCTAATGCGTAGAAACAAGAGCCTCACAACTCCCCCGGTGAAAAAGATTTTTCCAAGGGGTGAAACAGATGAGTCATTTTCAAAAAACATTGAAAAATAGATTATACGAAATAAGACCACTGACACACAGCCTACCGAGACAAAGTTAGTGGAAATATTATCCATTAAAACACATAAAGAGGAGGTTCCTGTAATTGAAACGAAAACCTCACAACAAAGGAAAGTTGAAAATAAGGGGTTAGAAACCCAAACCATAGAGATTGACAAAACAATAGGAAGTTTTAATCTGGAAAATGAAATAAATAAAATCAAAATCCCTATACCCCTTGTCGAACTAGAAAAAAATCCAATTTACAGAAAACAAATCGCTAAATTAATCATTTTTTTAGAAAACGAAAGCCAGGTCGATGTTATAAATTTAGAAGATGACAAGCCTAACATAATTTTTGGCCCACATTTCGAAGCTGCCAAAAACATTGTTGCCCCTTTCTATATCACACTGACTGTGCACGATCACCTGCTCCATAATTCATGTTAGATTCTGGACCTCTCACAATGTAACGCCTAAAGCCATTATGGATAGACTTGGTCTTGAAATCACCAGACCTTATGGAGATTGATATTCATTCGATTCAAGAAAAGTTAAGTGTATAGGAATGATAAAATATTTAGTCATTAATCTTGCACAGATACCTGCGAAAGGCATTCTAATGAATGTGGTTGTCGCTGATATACCCCTGAAGTATGGTATTCTCTTATCAAGGTCTTGGGGTGCTAAAATTGGAGGATCCCTCCAACTTGACATGATGTATGCCACGATCCCAGTCTTTGGAGGACAATTCACGCGCTTGTACAGAGAAATTAGGTTGTCATTCACGGTGAGTGACCCACATAACCCAAATAACTACCCTGTTTATATTGTTGATAAAGATTTAGGCAATTGTTTTTTATCTATCGATGACGATATTGATGTATGCATAGAGGAAAGTTGCACAGAAAATAAAAAAGAAAAAGAACAAATAAAACAAGATATATATAGCACTGGTGTTTGGAAAATGTTTTTTGATGGTGCCTCATCTTATTTTGGGGCAAGAGATGCGATGCTTTTTCTGGCACCTGGTGACAAATTTGTTATCCCTTTCTCTTATAGGTTACAATGGAACATTGACCACACTAATAATGTATGCGAATATGAAGCCTTAGTGTTAGGATTGGAATATGTCAAGAGAATGAAAATTAAAAACTTGGAAGTCTTTGGCCATGCAGAGATAATCGTGAAATAGGTTAATCGTCAATACCAGGCCAAACATCCTAGGTTAAGGTCTTACCGAAATTGTGTTTGGGATTTGATCGAATTTTTTTTCTCCTCTGTTAGTATTCATTATATTCTAAGAGCAGAAAATCAAAAGGTGGATGCATTAGCCAAAGCAGTTTCAACGTTCACACCTCCCACTGCTTTCAAACTAAAATACCATATACTAATGAGACATAGGCCTTCCATACCAAATAACATACAACATTGGCAAGTATTTGAGGATGATGAACAACTCTGAAAGTTTTTAGAGACAGTAGATGACTTTGCCGAAATGCATGCCGACCAAGAAAACCAGAATGACCCTATTTGGATCATGCAGGAGGGCGAAGACCCCCAAGAGTTCCAAGATAAAATCACTAACCACCGAATGCTTGTTTTAAAAAATAATCAGATACCTAAGGGTCTGGTCCCCTTAGAAAGGATATTTAATCATGATGACATCCATTTGAATTCTACCTTACAGCCTCAACCAGAGGAGGTCGAGGATTGCGATATAGGTACCAAAGAAAATCTTAGGTTGGTGAGATTATCCAAATATCTATCTCCTGAAATCAAAAGTAAGTATGTTGAGTTTCTTAGACAATATAAAGACATTTTTTCTTGGTATTATGATGAATTGAGAACTTATGACACTACTATACTGGAACATAAAATTCCTCTAAAACCAGGTGTCAAACCTTTTAAGCAAAAAATCAGGTAGATTAACCCTATCCTACTACTGGTAATAGAAAAAGAAGTCAAAAAACTCTTGGATGCTAAAATCATTGTCCCGCTGAGATACTCTGAGTGGGTAGCCAATTTAGTCCTAGTGAGAAAGAAAAATGGTGAGATCAGACTGTGTGTAGATTTTAGAAACCTAAATCGATCATCACTTAGGGACAATCATCCATTACCTAAGATGGATCATGTTTTAGAAAAAGTAGTTGGAGCTAAAAAAAATTCTATGATTGATGGTTTTTTAGGTTACAATCAAATTGCAGTACATCAAGATGACAAAGAAAAAACTGCGTTCACTACCCCTTGGGGTACCTTTATGTATGAAAAAATTCCTTTTGGTTTAATGAATGCAGGGGAAACTTTTCAATGAGCCATGGATATCGCTTTCGTGGGAGAAAGGGATAAGTTCATCGTTATCTATCTTGATGACCTTACCGTTTTCTCTAAATCCGATGTAGAACATCTAACACACCTCAAACAAACTTTCGAGAAATGTCACAAATTTGGTTTGTCACTTAATCCCAAGAAATCCCATTTCAAAATGCAAGAAGGTAAACTCTTGGGTCATATCGTGTCTAGAGATGGAATCAAAATCGATCCCAAAAGGATGGAGGTGATAGATACCATAAATATTCCTAGAAACGTAAGATAAATATAACCTTTTTTAGGAAAAATAAACTTCTTGAGAAGATTCATCCCTAACTTTGCCGAAATTGTAAAATTGATTACAGATATGCTTAAAAAGAACAATGAGGTGAAGTGGACAAATGAATCCAAAGCGTCGTTTCAACGTATCAAGAAAGTAATAAACGAAGCACCAGTCTTGGCAAGCCCGGATTACACAAAACAGTTTTTGATTTTTTCTTTTGCCTCTGAACATACAATCGCAATTGTATTGTTACAGAAAAATGAGGAAGCTTTTGAGCAGCCTATTGCATTTTTTAGCAAAAGTCTCAGAGACGTTGAGTTGAAATATGACATATTGGAAAAACAAGCTTATGCAATGGTCAAAGCTCTCAAGGATTTCAGAACCTACGTATTGCACTCAAAGATCATTGCTTATGTGTCATCAAGCTCCATTAAAGATATCCTGGTGCAGCCAGACAATGACGAAAGAAGAGGCAGGTGGTTGGCTAAAATTCAGGAGTTCAACCTGGAAGTCAAACCAACTAAAATTATCAAAGGTCGGGGGTTGTCGAAATTGCTATCCAAATCAAAATTAAAAGAACTTGGGATAAATTAGCTACAAGAGAATGAGGAATTTCTAGAAATAGATGAGCTTGACGTCACTGCACCCACAACTGAGATTCAAGACAAGTTCTCTACTTCAATCTGGTATCGCGATATCATTTCTTACCTACTGACCCTTCAATGTCCCAATGAGTTAAACCCATCTAAAACTAGGACACTGAAGTTACACGCTGTAAAATATTGTATCATAGATGGTAAATTGTATTGGAAAGACCCCCTGGGTTTCTTGTTGAGCTTCTTAGTCGAGGCTGAAATAGAAAGGGTTATAGATAAATTCCACGTGGGAGTGTGTGGAGGGCACCATGCTTGGAAGGCAACGACTTATAAAATCTTAAGAGCCGGGTATTATTGGCCTAAATTATTCACAGATGTAAACACTAAAGTCTGAACTTATACTCTTTGTCAGTTGTTTATAGACAAACAGAAAGTCCCATCTTTACCTTTAGTTCTGGTTAAAACTGAAGCTCCATTTCAGCAATGGGGCCTTGATTTCATTGGAGAAATTCATCCACACTCCAGTGCACAACACAAGTGGATTCTAACTGCTAGAGACTATTTCACTAAATGGGTGGAAGGTTTTCCCATGATAAATGCAACTGACTCAGTAGTAATCAGTTTCCTAGAAGAAAATATTTTATCTAGGTTTTTCTGTCCCCGAAAGATAGTCATTGATAATGTGCAAGCATTTAATTCAATGGCCATGATAATATTTTTCCAAAAATATAACATCATACTAGGACACTCCATAGCTTACTATCCATAGGGTAATGGTCTAGCTGAATCATCTAATAAAAATCTGATTACCATGATCAAAAAGGTTTTGACTGAAAACAAGAAAGCATGGCATATCCATTTAAAATATGCTCTATGGGCTAACAGGATAAGTACCAAAAAATCAATTGGGATTTCCCCTTTTCAGATGGTATATGGCACTGACGTCATTTTACCAATAAATCTTGCTCTGCCCGTAATGAAACTTTGGAAAGATTCAAATGAAGAACCCAACGACGTTACTAGGAGGATAAACCAGTTGGTTGAAGTTCAACAAAATAGGGCCAAAGTAAATGAAAGGTTACAGAGATATCAGGATAACACGAATGCCTTATTCGATCAAAAAGCTAAAGATAGAGATTTCCTCCCTAGTGATCTGGTCCTAAAATGGGAAGTCGAGAAAGAAGGCACTGGTAAACATGGCAAGTTTGATCCGATCTGGTTCGACCCATATAAGATTTTGGCTTCTGAGGGAAAAAATTCTTTTTCATTAGAAAATCTCGATGGAGACATCCTCAACGCCCCTGTAAATGGGTGGCACCTTAAACACTTCTTGCAGTAATGTGTTTCTGAACTCTCATTGTACATACTGGTTTGTTTTCATGCTTACTTTATAGTTCCATTTCTTTCGGTAAGTTTTTTATTTTGAAGATTCAAAAAAACAAATAAAAAGATTTGATTCATGATATTTCCTGACAATTAGTATGCTATTTATTTCATAGTAAATTTGTTGATGAACCAAGAGACTAGATATGTTAAAAAGGTGACAGGAATGGATATATATATTAAATATCTTCCAATGAAAAAGGTAATAAATTAATAGCCTTTTGGGCTAGCAACATAGGAGTTACCAAGGTATGAGATTCTGCTCTAAAAATTCAAGCTAAATTACCCCGAGAGATACAAATGAATAAATCACTAGTTCAATTGAGGATAAAATTATCACTGAAATTTTAAAACAAGGAAGTAAAAAGGGGGAGGAACTCAAGGAAAAGTTATAAAAGCTAACTAAGAAAATCTTTAAGAACGGTCATGTGTGCAGTAGTTTTTCTGAAGCCCCTTACCTTCACCTTAGTCACGGTAAAGACTTTTTCTCGCCTGACCCTGGATGTTTTATCATAACTTCCTTGAGAAAAGAAAGGTCTCACTTTGGTTCTGAAAATTCTCAAACAAACCTTCAAAAATGAGAATAGGTTGAGTTTATAGTTCTTTAAGTTTAGCTGAACCAAAAGTATGTCTAGGTTAATCCTAACCTTATTAGCCTTCCTAACAGGAATAAACTGATTGGTTTTGCTCAAGGAAATTTCTTAAAAAGATATCAAGAAGTTTCCCTGAAGCCAGTGATGTTTGAAGGCAAGAGAGAAGATTATCCCAGAGATATTTAAGTGAGTTGACAGGCCTCTGTTGTTAAAAAATTCAAGCATATATATTCCCGATTATATTACATACTGATTGATTGCCCCCACTTCATATTAAAAAGCATATACAGATAGATGGTGAAAGGAAATTCAATATTGATTGCCCGCATCTATTCCAAAGAGATGAAGAAAGGAAATTCATTATATTGATTGCCCTCATCTCAACATTTAAATGCTAGAAAAAAATGAAGTGGTGAAAGGAAATTCAATATGGGAAGTTTGATAACTTCACCGGGGTACTAAACAGGCTCGGTGGCTATTATATCTAATAAGGCTGTTATACATGAATTACAAGATGCTTTGGTAACTTTTCCTCTTTCATCTGGATTTACATTATAGGTTTCTGGGATCCCCTAATTTGACACATTGAAATTACTTTACCTTGATGCAAATGGAATCAGGTGAAACCTGGTAGAATGGTTAATTTGGTTTTGATTATATTACATAGATCTGAGGTCAGTTTCAGAAAAGGAAATCTATTGAGAACCTAACTTGAGATCATCATATGTTTTATATTTGAAGACTTTTCAAAGTCAAATGTATATATCCTAAAATCTTGTTTTGGTTTTTCTCATGGTATGTGTCACAGAGTCGAATTATTGACCCCATTTACCCAATGAAGGAACTTGGTCTACATGTTCTTCTTGTCCCACAAGGAAACAAGATCCCTAGACAAAGCCTAATGTTGACACGAAGTTCAAATTTTTTACCCTTTAAACCTAAAACTTTGTTTTTTCCTAGTCATGGAGCCGCCCTTAGTTCTAAAAAGGAGTAAAAAAATCTTTCGATTTTTTTTTCGGGTTTCGAGATTCGGCTTTTCATGAGGTATGATTTTTAGTTAACAACTCTATAGTCCCGGTGCTGAAATCCTGAAAAGGCTTTATATTTAAAGAAAGGAAAAAGAAAAAATGAGTGTTATAAGTCCCGATGCGCGTTTCACAAAGTACCCTTTAGTCGTGATCGAGCATATCTTCCTCATTAAAACATTAATTCCTTATCGCCTGTGTTAGTATGCTCATTGTAAGACAAGATAAAGGTTAATAAATGTTCTGTAGTTCAAATTTCATTCTTGTTTTTTACAATCAGGAGTGAGTTGCATTTATCCAGACTTATATATTTTTCCGCTGCAAATAGGTTTTCAGTCTAGGGAGAACATGGCACCTAGAAAGGAACCTAAGAAAAGTGAAGAAGTAACTAAAAGTTCGAGCCCAGAAGGAGACGTCATATCTGATACTACACCACATGCCATTGATTCCATCAAATCCTGAGGGAAAATTTTCAGAACCTTAGACTATGAAATCAAGATTTTTCCTGATGATTCTCATAACAAACTCCTGGACAAAGCAGAGTCCGAAATTCACAAAGTAGTTACGCGCCCACAACTCATGACATACAACGATATGATCAGTTGGGCTTTAGAGAGGATAGATGTGTAGACGAGAAGCATTTTAGACAACCAAGGGGTCATCGTTGGCTCTTTCGGACCGGAGCATATACAATTAATGTACAAACTATCTCCCAATTCTAAATATATTTATAATAAAGAATTTGTAAGTGAATTTCAAAGGAAAGAATGCACAGAGGAAGATCAAACATACCCCAACATAATCAAAGACTGGTGGAGACACCTAGCAAAATCCAGGGCCAATACCCATATCATTTATGCCACAGCCTCATTGAATGAGTACATGGTCTATGTGGCTATGATTCTATGTAGACTTTTCGGGAAGAAAAGTCCTACCCATTTCCATGCAGAATGGGTGCCCCTTTTACATGAAGCATCTGAAGGATATAGCTTCAATTGGAACAAGATTCTATCAGATAACCTAGCTAAGGAGCTTATAGAGTATCAAACAATGAGATCCAGTGGCCGACTAGTAGCCTTTTACATGTCTGCATACATTATGGATGATATATGTTTCATGACTCCTTTCCCTTTGATGAATTAGAGTTGGAACCCAACCTGCACTAAACCTATTCATGAATATCATTCTAAGTTGTGGGAATAAAATGCTAAGGATTCTTTTTACGAAATTTGTCATTTCATGGTGATACCAGTGCATCTGATGTTGTATGGCTATGCACCCCACCGTATTTCAAAGTCGGTCATAGGAAACCTTAAGGCGGTTGTCGATTGGTTTATTGAGGAGAATTTATCCTATATCATGGTTTTTGGATGTTTGATCCCTCCTCATGCACTTCCGAAATTCCTCCCTGACATAATGGTGTGCATGGAGGTAGCTCATCTGATAATAACAGGCGGTATTGGGATAGAACTGAAGATAGCTCAAAAGAAGTTTTGGCTAGTCTTTCCTGTACAGATTGGGAGGTTTTCGCTACTCAACTTGGGTCATTCCAAGTTTGAAGCTGCAGCTCTAGAGGAGGTCAAGTTGGTGGATCTTGAACACAGGAAACACGACCCTTATCAAACAATGGGAAATCACATGGCTCACTGTGGCATGAAAGCGTATGAACATGAGGAATCCGTTCGCGATGACATTTTCAAAGGGGCCAAAACCTATGAGGAGGTGTTAGTTAGGGTATATACATTACCATTCGACTTGCAAACTAGTTTTCTAACCTTCCAGAGACACAGACGAAGTGGTTTTCCCAAGGTACTACAGGGAGAAGCAACAAGACCTCCTCAAGAACAAGAAAACACTCCCCCAGGTTTTGTACATAAAGCACAGGATAAAGCAGACACCGAGGAAAATCCATAGGGGGAAAAAAGGTCTTCACAAAATGAAGAAGTCCCACAGACAGAGAATCCAGGAGCAGAAACAGAAAGAAGGTCTAGGACACCTTCCGAGTCCAGTCAATCTACTCCCTGTTCATCATCTATTGTTCATGTTGATACCCCTAAGACAATAGGGGAAACAAAATCCACAGAGTTGGGTAATCCCATTGCTTCCTTGACTCCTTTACAGTATACTTTTGGGCTCCCTTAGATAGGAGTCATATATTCTAGTGACCTCGCCCCTGTCTCTAGAGAAGAAATACCTCCCTTTGATTACTTTTTCAGTAAAAAGAGGAAGGTTGTATTAAAGCAGGAGATGTATATGAGAGAAGGTGGTATGGTAAAGAAACACAAGGTGCTAGTAGATGGGAAGAACTTGGAAGAGGAAGATTTCTCTACAGAGGTAGCGGGCTCCATGGGAGCTCTATCAACAAAAAATCTATTCACTGTTGACAATATGAGAACATGGTTGAAATAGAGTAACCACGGGATAGTCCAGTTGCAAAACCAACTAAAATATACTGAGAAAAATATCAAAGAAGAAATAAATAAAGGTCTAGAGTAGTCAAGAGATGACAATAAGCAAGAAATTAAATTGCTTAAGTCTAGCTTGGACGAGTTGTATAAGAAAATGAAAAACAGTCAAGGGAAGGAAACCCAATAGGAAGAATTAGAGAGAGAATTGCAGGAGAGATTGAATTCTATTCAGACTCAGGTGATAGACTTGAAATTTTTTCAGTACCTATCACTAGAAGTACATATGAAGATAGAAGCCAAGCAATAGAGATTAATCTCCAAAGTAGAGATTATTCAGAATTATTTTCAAGAAGTAAGAAATTCTTTTGATAATATTATTTTTAAATAAAAAGAAGCTAAAGCAGCAAGGGCCACTTTCCAAAGGGAAGTTGTACGTTCAGAAAATGAAGAAGTATTGAAAACTCCAAAGCTATCTATCGCAGAGAAGATCAAGGACGATATCATGCTCAAAGTATGGGAAACCAGCATAGCATAAAACAAGAAAATAACCAAAGAAATCAAAGAAGATTGCGAAGAAATATTTGATTTGTTGGACAAGGGATCATTAGGTATTGGAAGAGAGAATTGCACTGGGAAATTATGACAGATAAACGTTGCAAGACACCCGTTTAATTTCAAAGTGGGTTTGAACGAAATTCAGATGGAAATTTCACAATTAAAGGAAATTGATGTTACCCTAATAGACAGGTGGCTACTGAAGCCAAACTTAAAATTGCAATCAATTAAGTTTTATGGTAGGGGGATTGAAGACCGGCTTCCAAAATTTTAGAGAAAATTTTATCTATTCGAAGTGAAGGATTTTCCAGAGCCTCCCAGAAATTTTGTACACTTTCTTGAAAAATGTATTGAATGTATTTGGTCGAAAGAAGGGGATACTTCAATAAAACAATGAAGTATCATTTTGAAAGCTTATATTATTGAGACAATGGAAAAATAAAAGATAATAATGCAACTAGTTGAGGTTTGCATTTTTGTAACTGTTTTCCCCTAGGAGTTAGGAAATCGCCAACCATCAATGTATTAGTGATCTTGTAAAAGTATAATTTCATGAGACTGAAAGAGGGATTTTTCTAGGCGCATTGTAAAGAAGAATTTAAAGATATTTTTTGAATTAATACAAATACAGATTGAAGATTCCAAATCTTGTCAAGTTTGAGTTATATATCTCTTTGTTGAATTCTTAACTGCAATTTAGTACAACCTCTACTGTGGTGATTAATTATTCGTGCAATTTAATCGTTTACAGTTTTTCCTCTGTATCGGCTATCACCAGGTACAAGACCTCTAAATGTTTTAGATTTCAATATCATATGCTTCATTAAGAGTTTTTCCTAACTATTTTCTTCTTCTGTCACAAAGTGAGATTCCTCTTTAATTGATGCCTCACCTTGTTCAATAGATTTATGTTTTATTTTCATTTCATGCATATTCCCTTTTCAAATTTTAACTAAGATACCAGAAATGGCCTTTAGTTTTGTCATACTATTAATTCAAGGTTTTGGAGTTCTTCTTACATATTTTGAAACAAAAATAGCAAACCCTAAAAGAAAATACAAGAATTTATCTTTTCATTCTTTATCCCTCATGACTGTACCAGTTACAAGACAGCCCAATATCGAGCCTAGACTATCAGATCAAACAAGTATTGCCTTAAATTTATTTAACACCATCTTACAGACAACAAATAATCGGGTTGAGTTAGAATGTTCATGGGTAGTAATTGAAAGGGATATTAGTACCCAGGAAAACTGGGAAGCTAGACAAAGACAGTTAAGGAACCAACCATAGCCCTTTTTTGTATAACTGACTTTTCTATCCTTAACTTTCTCTATAATTTCATATGCCTTGACGGTATACTTTAGAGCCTTAAAGTATAAACTCAGGACCAACACCCACTATCTTTATCCCACTTAAATATTGCCAGTATGTCCAAAATGAATATGGATTATTTTTAAGTGACTTGAATCCTTTCTTTCCTTAGTCAAACCTTTCCCTTTTTTTTCCCTTTCAGGGCTTCTTAAGTTCCTGTTTTTATTTTATTTGTGTTTCAACACAACTACCCTTCATGAATTCTTCCTCAAGGGTTCAAGGTGATGCCATTTCAACCTAGTCCATATATTCATGGTTTAGGGTACATAATGTTAATAGTATGGTAGCTGCGGGAGGTATTTACCTCTACATGTGAACCTGACGAGAATAAAAGACTCCGGGAAGCAAGAGAAACCCTAATGAATTGGCTAATAACCCTAGAAGCCTTGTCGGCTCAAGAATATAATTTATATTAGGATATTAGCCTCTAAGAGAAGAAGTCGACCAGAATTAATAATAATATACTGAAGAGACACCTACCCAGAAGGAGAAGTTGGCCCCAGTAAACTGACAGGATTACTATAAATACAGGGTGCTAGTTTCTCATTTGACATATCTCAGGACTGCAGTTTTCCTAGTTGGTGCGCACTGCAGTTGTAGATGGTGTGCAGGTTTGGAGGAGGGTTGCAGGTGCAGCTGCAGCAGCAGCAAGTTTCAGTATTTGGCTTGGATATCTCTTGGCTAGGGTTTGGACTATCTGATCAACTTTTTGTGATGCGCTATCCTTGGGGAGAGATGCTCTGCTCTTTGTTTGTCTATCTAGCCTAGGGTTTGCTTCCGTAAGAATTTTCAGGTCAAGGTTAAGGTGCTTGGAGGGAGGCTTCAGCCTGTGGTTGGGAGACGAGGGTATCGTCGTGGTAAAACGAGCACACCATCTTCTATATTCTAACAGGTTATGGGCCCACACCCCTTCAGTCAGCCTAAAATGCTGGAAGGAAACATAACCACTATATAGTGAGCTCGTTGAGAAGCTGCCTCTAGGGTTACTAGCAGGAGCAGCTTCCAAAAGCACTGCAGCTAGGGTTACCAACATAAGCAGTTGCAGAAACCCTAAACCTCTTGTTGAGACACCTTAAGTGACAAGATTGACCTAATCTCCAGATAGATCAGTGCACCATAACCCAGCGCATCTCCTGGTACACTCAGAAGGCCAAGACGTAAAGTTTGGATTTCTGGTCAAATCTAGGGTTTGACCAAGTCAAGCAAGCCATGACGAACTCTATGAAGTCTGAGAACAAGATAGAAGGAGCCTCCAACTTCAGAGCATGGAAGACAAGGATTGACCTCATCCTTGCTAAG